>JAQFYD010001494.1:0-12007 GCA_034694225.1 Bourletiella hortensis
TTCAGACATTAATTTTCTGCAAAGAACTACTTTTAGTGAGCACCTTGTTAACAATAAAATTGTCTTTTTTATTACAGACCCAGTCCTACTACACGGAATGAGCATTAAGTGAAGGACGTGACAAAGGAACGGTAGTGGTATTCTTGACCAGCCCACGCACTTGCAAACGCCCGTGCATTAAATGTGTAGTTTCAGCTAGACCAGCTGGGAAGACATTATTTATAATAAAGCGGTAAAAAATTTAAATAATTGAACAGCTAAAAAAATACTCTTCTTTTCTACCCCTCCTCCTCCTTCCTCCTCACTCAAAGAAACGTACACAATAATTCTTATTTCCTTCCAGAAGAATAGTAATAATTTCTCTATAATAGCACCGAACAAGGCGTGGTATCGTAGATAAAATGTTCGCATGTAATTGCTATTTTAATTGGAATGAAAATTACGATGTGTTTCCGATACACAAGAGTAATTTACAGGCTCCATGAGAGATTTGGAGTAGTCGTAGTAGTAAGCCATAATTCTGCGTCAACATCATAAAGAGTACATACAACACCAGGAAAGATCCTGGAGTTAAATTAAGAACCGATAAAGTAAACTATGAAATTAACGAATTTCCTTGTGCAAACACGCAATCCGTTCCCACTTATAAGCAAGTACCTGCTATTTCTATTCCGCTACTATTAGCTACTTCTCAAGCTGGAACAAACAAGAACAATATGGCTGGTGATGTGATACTAACCACGTAGTTTCCCACTTATAATCGTATACCGCTAGATACGACTATTTGCACAAGTAGTAGCAATGGCATCAACAGGACGAAAGCCAGGAATTGTAGTAGTTCTCCTTTCCATTTAAATATAATATTTGCCAAGCTCTTTGTCGAGTTAGTTAGAAGACCTTGCTCTAGCTACGTTCCTCTATACCTGACTGACTACTTCATTGCTACTTGTTACATTGAAAACTGTTTTGACGTACTACTATTATTATTATTATTTTAAACAAAAGGGAAATTCCAAATGAGAGGAGGATGAGAAGTTGTAAAGAGTTGGTTCATGACGATGGCCTTGTTGAAATTTGATTCCCGAAAAGAAGTAGCCATAGGGTTCTTACAAAGTTAGCTATTCAAGATGGACATGCAGAAGAGCAGTAGCTAGTAGCTTGTGTGCGTAAATTCTTATTCATGTGTATACATGCGTGCGTGAGGATTTTGTGTAGCTACATTATGTGTGTAGGCTAATCAGAAACCCTAAATTACCATGTCAGCAGTTGTGCTACTCCTCCACCTCATGAACCATGCATTTAGGCTGGCAAGGGGAATGTATGTAACTTTAGTAAAGCAGACAAAGTCAAGACAAATTCGGGATCAGATAAGCATTATGTGTAGCTCTAAACACGCCTCCACCATTCCATTGCACCTGCATCTAAAACTTCCATCTCTGTTTTTTTTCGCTCTGTGTAATTATGATTAGCTACAGCAGCTAGGTCATGCATGCATGCAAGAAACGCAAAAGTATATTTCTGGAACTAAAACCAATCACTAACTCTTTCTACCCATCATCTATGCTGTAGCTCCTGAAGAAAGCTACTACTTACTACGCGTACTCATGGTGAGGTTCGTTAGATTTTGTGGAAAGCTTGCTCAAAAATCTGTGTTATATTCACTTGGCAAACACTCTTCCGTGACCTGGTGGAAAATATTTTAGAGTAAATTACAACTGCCATTACAAGCAAATAGCATGCATTCCTGGGATGTTAAACGATTTGGGGGTGCAACGGTGGGAAGAAAAAAAGAGCTTAACGGAGTGAGCTCCATATTTTTTAATATTTTTAAGGACTTGGAAAATCAAGAAGTAGTGTGCTTCCTCTGCTCCTTGAGCTAACAACAAAATGTCAAAAGCTTGTAAGGTGAATAGACGTTTCTTGATGCCTGCTGCCTTACCTCAGCTGATTCCCTTCCGTGTTCGTGTAAGTTTCCCTGTTTGAGTGACGGGAACAGGGCAAGGAAATTGTTCTTTAGGAAGAGAACCCGTGAGTGAGCCCATTAGCGCCAATCAGACCAAGAAGTATTTCAGGATATATTCGTGCACATGTACATAAAACCCTGCCTGCACATGCAATAATGATCATGTCCATCTAACTAACTGTGTTAAAAACACCTATAGCTTCCAACATACACTATAGTTAAAGTCCGCCCTTCGTTTGCCCAAAAGTTGTTGTCATGCTAACATTATCTCCGGAAACTTTTGGCTGTCCTGTTGTCGTCGTCGTTCTGTGCACCGACCGAGTGAGTTAAAATTGGAAGTTGGTGTAAAAATTAGCGGGGTGCATATATTTATGGTTCAGAGGAGCAGCAGCAGCTGTATAGATACGCATAGTAGTGAGACAGGAGGAAAAGGCTTAGCAGCTACTCCTTTGTTGCGGTATCTCGTCTCCGACTGGTTTGGTGAACCGGGTGAAATTTATTGATGAAATTAAATCGAGTTAGCCATGCTCCTATTCAGTACATACAGTATTCGTGGTAGAGGGGCGTTTTCCGTTTGTCTTTCTACTCTCAACAGTAACAGAACAACAACAGCAGCAGCAGCAAGAACGACTTTCTATAAATTTCAGACACTAATCTTTGCTCAGATAGGAGAGTGAATGGAGGAGTATCAGTAACTATAGTTAGCCGCCATAGCCGCGTCAGCTCCTTGTTTTTCCTCACTGAACCTCACATACACACACATTAATACATGCAGTTTGAAAGAACGAGCAGATCTTAAGTGATAAGCACCAGGGTATTATAATAGTTTTATGTACATGAAAGGCAGTAGACAGAGAGAGAGAGCGAGAGATAGTAAATCGTTCTTGCTTTATGGTAAAGCCATGTTATTTTGCACACGCTATGTATTATCACTATGGAAGGATTTGGGCCCGTAGCAGAAGCCACCGGAGATTCGTAGACTTTTGTTTATTGCAGTGGTGACTCTTTGTTTCTAATAGTAATCATAGAGTCTTGATACATAAAATATTTTTCCCAGTGTTAATTTCCACGGAAAGTTATTATTATCTGTGTAATAATGAAAATAATCCAATTTTATCGCCTTTCTCATACTAAAAATAAGTTGAATTAAACTTGTCTCCACGCAAGGAACGAGCGAACGAACGATATGGAACATTCTGGTTCTTTTCCTTGCCTGATTGGATCCACTAACTCATGCTTTTTGGGACAAATTATTACTGCTCGCTTAACGGGCTTCATTTCATAGAGAGAGAGTAGTTAGGAGAGTGATATGTGACCTTCTTAATATTAATGTAACTTCCACTTTCATGTTAATTTTGGATGCAGCTGGAGTGCATGTATAAAAATATGAACATGTCTGCTGCGCACACATAAACGTAAACACACTTCCATTACTAGGTTGTAGGAATTATTTGACATGGAAGTAATAATTATAGCGAGACACATGTTTGCATGAGGGACTGCACAGTTGTTTCTCGTGAGATATAAAAAAATTCTTTCACTTCACCTTCGCTGTACAGCCAAGTGAAAGGAAAGAAAGAAAGCAGGGAAGCAATAAATGACCAGCTTTCCCCCTTTACTCTTGTCACACTCATGCATAAACAGTCGGCATGTCGGTGTGGTTTTCAGGCACACCTGTGCACATTTTTATTTTTATAGGACAGTAGATTTTCCGTGTGCGTACAATAGCTAGACGCGCTAGTTAGTTGATATGTCATGGTGGAATATAACTCGTAATACTTTTTAGCCCTGTGGTGGGATTTTACTGGCGAAAATCGTGAGGAATAACAGTATTGGAGGCGGCTGAGAGAAAAGGCTCAAGTCAGGGGGGAAACAGTTACTTTAATAGTATAGTGGTTTAGACGACTCTGGGACAAACTTCTTAGCTGTATCACTTTCTCTTACTCCAGGTTCTTCCAGGGTTTAAGAAAGGAGGAAATTTTGATTTTACCCTCGTATTGATTCAGAGAGATGTGAGGGAGACGCGGTAGGTATAGATATAGAGGACGGCTAACTATGTCGAGTCTATGTAAATACGTGCGTGTGTATGTGTGAGTTTCGTTTACGATCTGTGATTACCGTTTGCTTTGATTGTTATGATTTTTGATTGATGGTTTGTACGAGTTTGAAATGCTGGAGGAGGAACAAATTTAGGCGCCAACCACCGCCCTTGTCTCCCCTCTACATTCAATTAACCACGAATTTCTCTCTAACCTTCATTTTTCCTCCTCCTGGGATCACATCCCGTTTTATAGACCTGCGTTCTTTTCGCGTTTGACGCCACTATGAACATCTAGGGCAACCGGTATTTTCTAGTAGCTATATCCAGACATTGAATGTTTTGTGTAGAGTTGCGAAATAGAAGAGATTTTTTGGCAGAAAGAGATCATGATTATGGCGATCATGTACATTACGAAGATAACGAGGATGATGATGATGATCATCATCATCATGATCATTATGGGGCGTCATGTGTGAAACAGTTGTCAGTAACGCTGTATGTGTTCGTCCACACTCGTATACCCTGACAGAATCGACAAGGAAAGACCCGTTGACCGAGATCGGAATTCGTTATATTAAAACTCCCTTCCTCCATTCCTCAAGTGAAAGCTGGTCAGGAAATAATGAATTTCAGCCCTGCAGTGAGTGTAAACGTACTTGATATATGAACCTTCTTGTCGTTGTAATTTGCCCTAAATGTATCCCAGGAAATGTATCAAACTTGTGTGCATACAGTATTGACGTCTAATTCCTTGCATAGCCAGACGTACACATACATAGCCGGGAGAGATGGAGTGGGAAGGAGAGACCCATAATTTTGGCACGTCAAAAACTGTTGTTTACGACCCATGCAAAGCATCCATCTCGAATAGATTCACACACGTTTTCCCCAAAGTTTCTTTCCATAAAGACGGAAACAACTACCAAAACCTAAAGGGTTCATTCTGGACGTAGCTGCTACGAGAAGTAGGGAATAAATTTTTTCTTCTTTTTCTACGTTCATTCCTTCTTCCCTCTGCAGAAAAATCCCTCCTTGACTTTCGTCTTCTCTAGAAGATGAATTTGCACACATAAATATATACAAGAGGAAGGCCTACCACAGTACCGCCCCCGTTCCGACCTCTTCTCCAACGGTATGCATCAGTGGCACAATAATATTTCAATGAAATGTGTCAATTGTAATTATAATAATTTATTCTGGTAATCATAGAGTAGCCCGAATAATAATGTGCACATTTCACCATCACCACAGAAGCAGCTGCTATGAAATTAAAGGCAGCACAGAAGCATTTAACTCAGATTTTTATTCACAACAATTAACAATTGATTTGGCATATGAAATGACACAAGCTAAATATCCATGTAATGGCACACTCCCTGGAGTCATGTTTCATTGAAAACACGTCTGCTGCATCTGGAAAAAAATAATGTTTTGTCCCTTTCTTCACCCCTAGGTTCCGGAATGTATTCTATGCTGTAGAAGTTTTGTCCAAGTTTTATGGATTTATTATATCTGAGAGAGCATGACATCTCGTGCATTTAATAACCAACATCATGATAGAATTCCGCTTGAAAAATGCCATTACCTACATACCACCACTCCATATGGCATAGAAAAAGGAGTAGCAGCTACTTTTTCAAACGGGAAAATCGCATTAGGTCAAACCTCCGGACTTGAATCCGGTATATACAAGAGCCGCGCAGTGCTATTCTTCCGGTATGATTCCGAAATTCTAGAGAACCCAAGAACCATTCTCTGTACATATTTCGTGGCTTTATTTCCGTTAAGTCAAGTTCATATTTCATTTCTACCGTTATTTATCATCTTGCAGTATGCACGTAATGCTATGCACCAATAAGTGCTGTATAGTCATGAAAAATATGGACTTCGCAGGCATAGCTATGAACCCTCGAAAAAAATGGATGGGTAAAAAACATATAGCGGCTATGTTCAATCATTAGTAATATTCCTACAATCTTCATTATTCTTACCAAAATATGTACATAGATATCAGGTTTAAGCCAGAGTGCATTATAGTTTGTACTTATCCGAGCCGGAGCACATTATTATTATTATTATGTGGTGGGTACCACTTCTTTCTTTAGAGTTACTCCATTCTCCGTGTATATATATATACACATACATCAAGTGGGGGAGGGGAAGGACTTTTTGAAAATCCGTAATCCGTGTTAGTAGTTCTCTCTCCGTCTCTCATTGCAAATCCGTTCCTTTTCTCTCACTTTCTCTCTCTCTCTCTCTCTCTGACTGTGCTTTCGGAGAGGGGGGAAAAGGCTAGCAATTTTGGATGAATGAACTTGTGAATTCAAAGCACGCACAAGAGCTCAATGATACATTGTACTCATTTCCTTTGCGTAATAAGCGTAACCGCGTGCCGCCACCAGTACGACTCCTACCATACCATACCACTTGTATTCCAGACACTTTTCTCCACCGCCTTGCAAAATTATCGTATTCACACACCATATACACTATCGAGCTAGTGTATTATAGAATTGAAGCCTCTAAGAAAAATATTGGATACTAAAATTTGGCTTAATATAAAGAGCCTTGCTGCTTTCATTCGCTATGGCTCAGTAATGCATACCAGCAGTAATAACAACAGCAGCAGCAAAAAAATATCTACATGCATCCAAGAATGAGGGAATATATGGTATTATATGTGGAACTTGACAATAAAAAGCATAAAAATGGCAAAGAAAAACGTGTGACTGGTAGTAACTAGTTGGCTGGAGAGGCTTTACTTGCATGATCTATGGCATCATTTAAAGAATGTACACAAAGAAGGAGGAGGATTGGTTTTGTAGGAGGAGAAAAGAATTTAAGCAACTCTCTCTCTCTCTCACTCTGTCTGCCTGCCCTTCCAATGCAATGCCTATCTTTCACACAACTTGCTTATTATTCTGAAAGCTAGAATACCATAGTATGTCAGCTGAAAATCGAACGGGATGAAGGGGAAAAATTCCAATGCCGTCCTTGGACCGACACCATTCTCTCAGCCATATATTTTAGACTAACTCTCGACACGTTCATCTGGTATGCATGTGCAGCCTTATCGACTACTTCTGGAAGCAGTAGTACTTACTGTTTCTCTTCAGCCCCTAACTTTGATCCAGCCTGCATAACGAGTGGAGAAAGAAAGTCAGGGCATGTTCCTTTACTGGTTCGTCAACGAGTAGTGGCGGCTATTATAGTCTTAGGGTACTAGGAGATAAGTTAGCAGTGGACCGATAGCAGAAGATCCTATATAGAGAGGAAGGATGAGATCCTATGTATATGTATTCGTGCTTTCTCTGGCAGAAACCCGGATTACCCTTTGTCTTTCTTTGCTTATCCACTCTTACCATCTTAACTCATAGAATATCCAAATTACTTGTGTGTCACTTCAAACGTTTGCCTATGGTAATCTTCATTTCTGCTCACTGAGTCGCGTATACATAATACCTTCAAATGAATCCACTCTATAGAGGCATTGAGTGCAACAGCCATTGCTCTCCCAACATTCAAGGGTATTTCACATTATATTCTTTTCACAGATCAAGTTTGTCTTCTGGATAGCAAATGCACTGAATAGCGGAAATTAGTTTAAGACACTAAATTGCTCCACAGGAATGCCTCCAAAACTGGATACAATTTGCATAAAAATTTGAATTAAAAAAGCTTTAGGGATCAACTACGAATTCATTCGAATAGTATCCAAGTAGTATAACATCAGGCAGGGACCTTACAGAAAGGCTAATGGAGACATTAGATTCATATTATTAAAATTTTGGGGAGTTTCATTGCAACAAATATGGAATGCTGGGAAAGTAGATGCCCTGGCGGAAGAAAGTAAGGAGGAAGCCGTTTTTCAGGATTTCTGCTTCAAGCCCACAAACGGGATGAGATTTGTGTACCAGAAAAGGGGAAGAAGTAGAACCACGTAGTTTGTATTTCCTGGCTCTCCTTCCCGCGTATCCTCCCGCTGTTCCTGGCTCTATAGTTGTTCTCTTGACTCTGTCCTGACAGTAATCCGTCCGATTTTAGAGTATATTTACGTTCCATGAGACGTGCAAATAATCTTTTATTTTGGTCACGTCAAACTTTGAAGATGTCTCAGGAGGAGTTCGTTTTGGTATAGAAAGAAGGGAAAGAGGGAGAAAGAAAGGAAAGGACGAGTGATAGAGTATACGAAGGCTCGGAGAGGAAGCAAAGTAAGGAAAAATCCACTTGGTTTTGAGCTCAGCAGGGAGAATTGTTGACTAGGGAACGAGACTAGTAAGTGTGGTGACTACAGCGGCAGCAGCAACGAAGGAATAGTTGTGGCCATGGTGGTGGTGGTGCTGCTGAGTGCGAGAGGCGTGCAAGTATAGGAAAAATGCTATTTAGAGAACAGGATGTACACTATGGCGGAAGATTGAACTCCGGCCGATTTCCTTCAAACATGTGACCGTATATGTACACATTATTTACATGGCCGGGCCTTAAGATGTGTCCATGTAATGTGGGGAAATCAGAGCAAGTGGTAGTATTTTGCTCATATGTGTTCTTGCCACTATTGCTGCTGCATCAGAAGCTCATACTGTTTCACAGTTTTGAGCATTTTTCTGCTTCCTCGACAAATCGCCGCATTTTTCCTTCTTTACTTCTCTCTTTCTCCGACTCCGTGTCCCGGCAACAAGAAATCATGAAAAAGAAGTAAGTAATTTGTCCTTTTCGAAGAAAAACGTACAAAGTGTGTGCCTCAGAGTGTCTATACTTTTACTCATTTCTACACCACCACTCAATGTTCTGTCCCCGTCTAGTTTGTTCCGTCAAGCATTTCTCTCAACCTCACTCTTTGTTCGCCCGCTCCAACCATTACTACTACTACTTCTTGCTCGCCTCCAATTGGAATTTAAAGGAATAATTTAGTTGGCTCAAAGGTTTTTCCATCC
Source organism: Bourletiella hortensis (assembly GCA_034694225.1). Taxonomy (NCBI): domain Eukaryota; kingdom Metazoa; phylum Arthropoda; class Collembola; order Symphypleona; family Bourletiellidae; genus Bourletiella; species Bourletiella hortensis. Next base: position 8,939 of record JAQFYD010001494.1, read on the forward strand.
ATGCCCTCTTTTACCATGGATTTCTTGCATACTCCCGCCCTTTTTGTTGTACAAAGCTCATAAAAATTCATGCCAGGATGTTCTCTTCCCATCATAATGACATTCATTTTGCATGCACAACTTTGTGCATACTTTCATTTCCAACAAATGTTTTTGGTAAGCAAAGGAAACAAGGGTGGAATGAAACTTAGAAAATAGTTTCACTCGGAACAAAATTTATTGCAGAAGTATTGCACAGCATAATCTCCAACTTTTTGGAGATCATTGGCAAGAATCTTATGTATGAGATGGTATCATATGTGTGTGAATCATATTCTCCTTATGGGATATCGCAACAGCAATGATGGCAGTAAGTTGATCTGGTCGCAATCTTATGCATAAGGAGGAAAGCATACAAGGGATTTGCATTCTGCGTGTATAGCCACTAGCTACGGGCCCAGTAGCAGTACTCAAGTGGAAAAAGCCCTATGGAGGAGGTGAGATCAAAGTTGGAATTTTGCTCAACGGAATTGGATTGCAAATGCATTGAGGAATACAGAGCGAAGTAATAGAGGCAGTCGCAGAAAGCCTATTCTTCCTCGTCTAGCAAAAAGATATGCGTTTCGCTTCAAGTCAATGACATGCAAGGAACTTATTTGTTGTTCTCTACTTGTACTAGGCAAGGTCGACAAGAACGAGGAGAAATGTATAGTGTAAGTCGGACATAATGTTCCTTCTTTTCGCTTTCGAATCCCGTCCTCTCAAACCTATCGACACAACAGTGGACCAAGAAAGTATGTACGTAGTCGTGATGAAAGTAGTAGGAGCGATACACTTACACTTAGATGTATTCCAGTGTATTGCTGTATATCGTAGAAGCTTTCGGCCCTTACACGGATATTATGTACAAGGAATCCGGAAAGGGATAGTGCTGGGTAGTTTGAATCCATGAGTACATTGGTATGTGTCTATGTGTTTGTAAACTGGAAATCGTTTGATCTCTCTACACCTTAGTTCTACTTTAGGGTGTCTGGGACCATTTTAACTTCAACTTTTTCTTCCTTTCGACTCTCTCTTTCGATCCGTTGATTTACATGGAAACGAGGATCCGATCCCAAGTATTCTACACATGATCTTACCAAAAAGCTTTCACCCACTTCCACCTCCTGTCCATCAATACACTTTTCTCCCTATTCTCACCACTACTGCCGTTACCCCGGCCTTCTGGAAAAAGGGGAAACTAGTTCCAGTTCGCTTAAATTCATCATGATGACACGGAAGACCTCGTAGCACTAGTGGTTGACAAACGCTCCACTGGGTCCTCTCTATACATGCAGAGCATTTCTAAAAGTTCCACTCTCTGCCTTCTTACTCATGATAAAATTAATGCTTTGAGCCGAGTGTGAAATCCTACTACTTTCACTCTATCTTTTTCCTCTGAACTAGAAGTTCCCACGGTTCATGTTTCTTACTACTTTCTTTACAGCAAGAGATTTTCCTCGTCTCTTTTTTCTGCTCATAAGCATTATGCAGTCACTTTACTTCTTCCCATCCTTCAATGGACCATGAATTGTGATGCAATATAGGGCAGCATCTGCGTCTTTTTCCTTGAAGGGAATCAGTGCAGCATGTTGAAAAGAATGTGAGACTAGGGCTGCCGGGAGGCGACAGAAAAGTGAAGAATAGGAGCGTAATGGAAGAGGCTGTTTAGCTCATAACAGCTTGGTACAGGTGGACAGGCCGTGTGACACATTGACTGGTCATTTGATCGATGAGATGAGGAGTAACATGGAGCTGGATAAATATTTGAAATGCACATCATAACTTTAGCCATACCCCGCTGTTTGGTGAAAGTGAATAAGTAGGCCTTGGTGATAGGGTCAAAAAAATAGAATCTCCTCGCGGCAGTATCATTTCTAGCCCTATTCGTTATACATGGCGTCCTCTCTGCTTGTCTCTGCCACATGCTTCTCCTTGTTATTACTAAAGGAGCATATATGATTGTGTAGAATGAACCAGGTGTTTTCATTCCCTCACGTGAGCTATCATACTAGAGGAGATATAATACTGCGGGGAACAAAGGTAGCATGTGTGCCTGTGTATTTGTGGATAGGAAAACAAGGCCTGGAGAAAGTTATAGCAATAGGAAAACCGCAAGACAAATCTGAGTTGGATGGCAACGAGAAGCTCCCTTTAGTTCCTTTTGTTATGGATATTATCATGTTGGCTGCATTGTGTTCCTGCGTAGGTAGAAAGACGAGCTCTCGGAGAAGTTCCCACCACCACCAAATTCCATTTCTCTCTATTTTTTTTATTATAACTGGTGTCTGCTGTTGTTGTTGTTAGATTTAAAAATTCTTTCCTCCAAATCTGATTTACTATGAATTGTTTATGAGTGCGAAAATGAGGGTGTAAGTAGCAAAGAGAAGGAACTGGAGCTAACCCAAACTAGCAGCGGCCTTTTGTCCTCCTAATAATATCACAGCGATACACGCACACACAGGGTTTTTCAGAAGCGTGTCAAAGACAAATTTACAGCTTGTCACAACTCTCCTATGGTTCACTGACTGACTATAAGCTGAATCAAAAGGTCCGCTTTCAATAGAGTCTTAAATAAATTAACAAAAATACCCTCAACCGTCACTTGTCGCTATGGAATACACACGCATTACACGTAATATACATTCACACAATACTATTGTTAGCTATTCATCCTTTTTATATAAAAAACATACACCAAAAATGAATGACGGAGCTGCCTATTTCACGAGTACAGGACTCCTCTGGTATTAGTTATGAATTTTCTGGTTTTACCGGCAGGCACGCAAGCAATTGTGAAACAAGTAATTGAGGTTACCTTTCATTCGATCACACAACAATAACGTTTATAGGTACATGAGCATGGGGATTGGAAAATATATTGCAAGCATCATTTCACATGTAAATGCCACATTGTCAGTGAGTAGGAGCAGCAACATAGGCACGTTGATATAGAACGACGCTCCTGTCACCCTAATAGCAGTAATGTAATCAAGGGTTCACACTCTTCATCATTCCTCAGGTTAAAGGGAACTGTGACCTTAATGGCTT
>JAQFYD010001495.1:0-12004 GCA_034694225.1 Bourletiella hortensis
TTTTCCTCCTGTCCGTCCTCATTTCATTTCTCTTCTTCATTTAAGATTCGTATAAAAATCACCTTTGGAAAAAATAGAATTATTCATCAGAATCAGCATTGATTGCAGATTGTTTCTGAGGGTAAAATTACAACAACGAAAAAAATAATTATTATTGTTATTATTATTCAATAATGAATCTTATTTATAACTACTTATTACTATGTACTTTTTATCATTATTATTATTATCAACTGCTCAACAAAAAAAGTTTTTTCATGCGGCCGAGCGAGCGAGCTAGAATTCCTCTTCTGTTTCTTCATCATCTTAATTTTGTAATAATAATAATTGCGATACTTGGTACTCAGCTCTTATATATTTTTGGATCCTTGCTGTAGTTTTCATCATAAATTTTTTTTGATCTCATCGTCATAATCAACAGTATTTTATGATTCATTATTATCATTGGCCATTTTTGTAGCTTAGCCTCATTTTTGTTTCTGCCGTGCAATTGCCACATGCTTCTTGATTATTATTATAGAAAATAGGAGTAACAAGAGTTTTTCTTAAGGAGGAGTTTTTTAACTGTGGATCTGAATGAGTGTGTGTGTTGTGGCTCATCCTTCTCATCATCATCATCATCATGTTGCCCCACTCACAAGCCGATCGGTGGGACTTGGATGTAACGATAAATGTACAAACGGTAGTCCTTGGAGGCCAGTACTACCGATCCATCATCCATTAAAGCCACATCAAAACACTGAGCGTGCTTCACCTTGGACTCCAGCGCTGAGACTAACTGTCCATCCTAAAAGAGGCCAGCGGTTAATGATTACTGCCAATACGGGGATAAAACATCTATATCTACGTCAAAATTTCATCATCATGCTCCTCATCGTAGCTAGTCCTGATAATCATCATCATCATCATTATGACCAACCAGTCTATTCCAACGAAATGTTCCCCATCAGAGCGTATACATAGGAACAACAAGAGAATTCAGCTTTAGACATGGACACCTGAGCCGGAAACATGAGAAGAGATGGATAGAAGATAGAGTTTTACTACAGTTACTAACTACACACAAAGCTCAGTCACCCCTTGGCTCTGCTTTAGTCTTTAGGCTGGGTATATGTGAAACGGGAGAGTTTGTAAGAATGGGAATAGTAGTAGTGGCGGATATTGGACTCATCTAATAGTAGACTCCCTGCCTACATATTATGCATCACCCTCAGCTTGCTTGCTTCCTTCTTTCGAATTAAGACCACTTTGAGCTAATGAACTGGCTTTACGGATACTCCTCCTCGTCCTCCTCCTACTACTATCTTTCTTTCTCTCTTTAAGATTTATAACGGAATCAGTTTCAGTCTACCACTATACACACAGCAGTACTAATGTTAAGTATTGTAACTGTAAGTATACTCTCAGTCAGTTGAGACGAAGAACAAGCAGAGTAAAAAAACGCTTTCTCCAGATAGACCTTAATTAATTAGCTGCGTAACTACTTGTCCGAGCAATACGTTCAATAAAGGGGAATATACTTCTACTACTACTACTACTAGACGATGATGGTCTCAAGGGGGGAAAAGAGAGGAAATTCAATTAAACTTATTGTACTTTTGTTCAAAGGCGACGACAACAACGACGACCGACTGACTCGGGCAAATAGTAGTAAGAGCCATATGAATTACTACTGTTTATATATTGTTCTTTGGACAAAAAAATGTTAATTGATCTCTTATTACTCAAGTGTAATCTCGACTTTTACATTGTGCGCAAGTAGGAAATGATTTAGTGATGGTACTCTAGTGGGACAGGGTTGAACTGGATGAGTAAAACTACGCGGAGTGAGTTTAGCTTGTGATAACAGCACTGCTGGGGCAAGTCTACACTCATTAACAAAAGAAATCCTTCAATTCTAGAGGAGAAAATGCTAATTCCATCACTCTCCTCCTCCGAGAGCTCCTTCTACTTCTTCTTCGTCTTCTTCTTCTAGTACATCCAAGAGTTACAAATCAGTCTGGGATTTTCTATTACATAAACTAATGATAGCACTAGAGTGCAAGTCAGCAGCGGGTACACAGTAAGGTATGGGAAAAGGAGGGGAAAGAATTAGCTAAATGTTTTACTGGCACTGGATCCTGTAGGACTAACCAGCGTAATGCTGTGTCAAGTCAATTTCAAATGAAGTGGAATGTGTCAAACGGTAGGAAGGGCCTTGACAGTCCCTAGCGTGCACGACAAGTGTGCGGCACGCTGGTTGGATTTAAATTAGAACGTAGTTCTAAGGTATAAACAGAAGGCAATAAATAAGGACGAGTAGCAGCAGCAGCAGCCAAGCATAGGACTAGTACTCTTTTGCTATAGCACAACAACTATCACTAGCTCTACTCCTACACTACTACAACTAGTGGTAACTACTGCTGTGGAAATCAATAGTAATTTTCTAAGACGTAATAGTGTTATGAGCAGCTTTGCTCCCAAACACATAGCTATAGCTATGTGTATACACACAAGACACAGTAACTTGCTCAGCAAGAAGAACCCTTCAATTGCATTAACTTTTCACCCTGAATGAATTACTGACGTTGCCCTGTAAGTGTGAAAGGTTTCGCCAAAATTATCTCCTCTCTATCTATTGGGATCCTCAAAGAGAAAGAGCTGATATTCCAAGACATACGACTACCACAGTTGGAAAGGGAGAAAGCAGGGGGAAAAATTGAGCATGCTACACACTAGCTACTACTACAGAATCGCTGATTTCAAATCACGCTCGTTAGTGCCGCAGTAGCAATCAGGGCATGCCGCGACGAAACTACTTACAAGTACGGCTCTCTCTCCTATGCTACCGTAGTAGTAATAGTAAACTCTGAACAACATTGCTTTCTTCCATTGCCAGAAAAATCCCAGGGTAATTTAATTTGTTCCTCGTTTACATAAATCCCCGCCACACCACAATCATGTTATTACGCCACTCACTCTGGCTGCTGGCCTTGCCACAACTAAATCAAATGGAAAGGGGAGCGAGAAGAAAATAAAGTGGCTTACCTGAGTAAAAATAGTTAAATTGAAATTGTTGTGGTTGTCCGCAACTAAAATTTCTCCATTAGAATTGATTCCGACTCCGATGGGGTAATTGGTAAGGCCTTCGCCTCCAATCTGTCGCAGAAAGACTCCCTCATAGTTGAAGACTTTGACACAATGAGCTCGGTTGTCCGATATAAAAATCTCTTGTCTGTCATTCACCACCACTCCGTTAGGGAACTCTAAATGTTTTGAGCAGCCAAATTTGTGCAGGACGGTGCCCATCTGATCAAATATGATAACTCGCATAACCTGCAGGAGAGAAAAAAAAGAAGGAATGAGTGAATGAATGAATGAACACATCAAGATTCATGTCATGTAGAATTCTCTATCCTTTTGTTTGCCCACCACTTTGTATCATCATCGGTGGATGAGCATGAGTAAAAGAGAATAATGGCATAGCTCTAGCTACTACTACTGGAATCAAGTACACATCATTCTGTGCACATACTACGCCGAGATCCGCCAGCAGATAAAACAAATCCAGTGGTGGTCTCACATTTCCCAAGTAAATACCAAAGGGATTCTCACCTTGCATTCAACGACTATGACGCGTCCTTTATTATCAACAGTAACGCCACGCGGGTGCTGAAGAATATTGGCCCCAAATTTCCGGACAAACTGTCCATACTGGTTATAAATCTGGATCTGGTGAGTGGGCGATCGCTCCGTCACAACAATGTCTCCACTTGGCTTGACCACAGCCACACGATTGGGATACAAAAGCTGACCATCACGCTTGCCACATTCTCCAAACTGAAACTTGAATCGTCCTTCACGATCAAAAATCTGAATCCGGTGATTATTCGTATCTGCCACGATAATCTCATTGTTTCCATTGACAGCTACTCCGGATGGCTCGGTGAACTGGGCTTCTGCTGTTCCAAACTCGCCAAACTTGCAGTGATAAATCATTTTCTGCCGTTTGATTGCCGGTCCCTTGGGAAAGACGAGTGGAGCCATTAATTTTGACGTCAACTCCAGTAGTGGATCGTTGCTGTGGAGGGAATTGGTAGACGAAAAAACGTCATTGACACCGTTTGACGGATATTCTTTGTGACCTGGCAACGTACAAATAATCATGGCGTGAGTCAGTTAATGTAATCAACCCGTCAAGCCGCCATACGTGTAGGACATGGAACTCAACAGGCGGAGGAAGACATTTGCATTTAAAATCTATTCCCAAGTAGCAGTAAAAGTACGCTAAATGACTTGGAACAAGGGGAGAACTTACCGTTTTGGGAATCGGAACCAATAGACCATTTTCCGTAGGTACTAAGCCCGCTTAGATGATGATCCAGCTGGTCGTACGGGGTGGGAGTGTGCTTCTTACTGAGCATTGAGGAATCCACGCCATTGGGAAAGTTAGAAGAGATTGGGTTAACTCCGTTCTGATTTCCATGATAGCCATTAACTTGGGCTGGAGCTGGTCGGGCAATGGGTGCCGGTGGTTGCTTTCCTGTTGCCACTGTTTCCGAGCCAACTGCAGATCGAATGTAGCCCAGAGTATTACGAACAGCCGCCTACACACACATAAAGACAAAAACACCAGGAACCATGAGTAGTGGTCGACTGCTTTATTTTATACCCTGTTCACTGACTGTGAGAAAAAAGTAGAATCTACTAGTACTACTGCATGTAACAGAGAAACAGCAGGCGTGCAGGAGTAAGCCAGCACACACGCTACATGTGAGTTTATGTACGTCACACGTGTATACATGGTGCTCGCCTCTGCCTGCCTTTGATGGAACAGGTTAGTTACAAATACAATTGTGTGCACCTCACACCCCACTATCTTACCTGCATTGCAGAGTAATTTGCAACGAATTCGAGATCACCAGATGCGGCTGCTGCCATGGCTAAAGTAGGTTCTGGAACAGCTGCCAAGAGAGCTTGCAATCGGGTTTCTAATAACTTTTTGAAGACTAATATTTGTGGTGGAGAGGCATGACGGAGAAGACGATCACCGAATTCCACTGTCTGATACATTCGATCAAGAGTCTCCTGAACGCGCTGCGTTACAACTGACAGAGTTACCTATGGAAAAATTGAACAAGAACCATATATCATTTCACCCAGCCGTACCCTTCACTTACAATACACTACACATTCATCTCAACACACGTCTGTCTAACTGTTTTAAGTCATACAGGCGGTGAAGAAGAAAAAACCAGTCGCTAATCCATATGACTAAAGTCATTATATAGAAACTCACTTGACGACTGCTGTAGAGAGTTTCCAGCTCCTTCATCAGCTCCGTTTTCCTCTCATCCAGTAAGGATTGGTAAAAAGCGAAAGCTTCCGTCACCTACGAACACACACACAGGAACAGTCATGAGTCAGTAGAAGAAGAAGAACATGAGAACACATTAGATCCCTTGTCTTAGATATGACTTGCTCTACTTTATCATCAAAGCTTTCTAACGGCACTGCTAGTCCCCTTGATGGCTGCTACTGCACTTTTCAACATGGATCAGAAAAGCCAACAGTAGCACACCATAACTTTTCCCTCTATCCCCACAAACGTTGTTTCGCACGTGCAATAGTAATGTATATATACTCATAATGCTCGTATGTGTATGTGTGTGTACGAAAGAAAGTTGGGTGACATAACCACAGCAGGCAGTAGTGGTGGTGGTATAGCGGTAAAACTCCTCGTCGTCTCACAGGATCCGTGAGAACATAACACTTACTTCAATTCCTGTGTGAGAGCACATACAGTGAGGACTACTACGAGTATACAGTGTGTGAAGCCGTGAAGGGAAGTAAGTTATTAATTTCTTCATTCTCAGGCTCCATGTTTCAATGCAGTAGAAGTACCACTACCTCCTAGGGCTAGACAAGGAATCACCACCAGACTACAAACGACCTGGGGCAGCTCAATATTATATATGATATTCTCACAAATATATACATCCCTAGTGTCTCCCAATTTTCACCACCACAGTAGTAGTAGCAGTCCTTGTGGCAAGAAACATAAATACGCACACACGCAAATACACAGTACACAAAAAGCATATCCCATACTATCTCTCCTGAAATTATCTCAGCCATTACTCGGACACATAAAATTCAACTTTTCTCTTTCTCATTCCACTTTTCTCCTATTCCGTACATACACACACACACTATAATATGGAATATACAAAGTTATCGTCAGCTTACCTCACTCTGAGCCCTGACATACTGTGAATGAAGTCGTGTTGACGCTGCTTCAAAGGACTTGAGAACTTCGTGCAGGTCCAGCGATTTAACTCGAAACTGAAAAGATAAAGCCAGAGGGAAGAGGGAAATTTAATTCCGAGCTGATCATCCTTGTTATGCATGTATTTTCACCTTAATCTCTCTTAATCACTTTCACTCTTCCTTTCATTCTCTCTGCCTTTCTCTCTCTCTCAAATATTTTTTTGGCAACCTCTTACGTGCCACTCTCTGCTTGCTCATATTACTCACAAGAGACGAGAAAAAAAATCAGCATCTATTATACACCTGCCCTGATGCTGACATGGAAAAAGTCACAATTATTTTCCCCTTGTCATCCCACACTCACTCTTTCCCCATTGTAAAAACATACAAAGATACATCTCATAATTAAAAGACGAGAGAGAGAGAAGGAATTCATCATCATGTAAATAATGTAGTAACTGTGAGGAAGAGGATAAAATATTTACGTCATGAATGCACTGTGAAAGATGCTTCACATATTTTGACTCGCACTCGGATAAAACTTCACATTCATGGTGTGACTTGGGATGATCCATGGCCACGCACTCTGCACAGGCGGGTACTGCACAAGTTCTACAGAAGAACTGTAATACCTCTCCCTTGTGCTGTGTGCATGACACCTGTTTCTCCAATCCAATTGTGTTTCCAATAATTTCTTTCCCGCTCTGTCAAAATAACAAGAAGAAAATACATTAGACTGCTGCTGCTGCTGCTTTCACTCTCACACGAAAATTTCCTTTTTATCCCCACATGCATCATAGTCAAAGAAGTAGAAGGTAGGAACAACAACAAAGAGGTACCCAACTTCATCACTCATTCAATGAAACATCCATGCCCTTTTCCCCACTTAATGATTTATATCGTACGGAATAAATTTTTATATAAAAAACCAGGGAAGAATAGGAGGAACCCAAAAAAATCACATGGCCAGACTCGTCGTCCTGGCCATTATCACCAGCACCACCACCGTAACAATAGTAATAGTTAGTAAAAGTGAATAATGATAACGATTTAACATCAACATTCTCCTTCCACCTTCTTCAACAGATTTTCAAAGGAATTATCTCATAAGGAAAAAAAGCTGTGCTCATAATAAGCAAAGTCTGTAGACAGAGAGAAAGAGAGGGATGAGCCGACAAGACAAAAGCCATTAGTGCCAATATAATGTTATAAAGCTGTCAGTAGCAGCAGGAACAGCCATCCTCAGTTTGCATAATAATAATAATAACTAGAAGCATGTTTTTTTTGCAACATTCTCTCTGGCCATGCTGGATACACAGAGTTGAGAGAGAAAGAATATAGCTTATTTTATACATGAAAACAACAACAGCTTGCTGGCTTTTGTTCATCCATAAAATTCATAACATCCCCGACATGCCATTGCTTCTTCGTAAGCACGAACGGAACTAATATTCATGAGCAGAGTTGCTAGCGCTTTAGGCAGTGACTGAAATGGAAACTTTCTTAATATGCGTCTTCTTCTTCTTCTCCTGCTCCCGCTACGATCTTCCCTCACACATTAGCATTGTCATTATCATTATCGTCATCACCTTCAGTCCATTATTATATATAAATCCCAAGACAATAGTCACAAAGAAATAGAAGAAGCACCCTGAATTTTCCCATTCAAATGTATATTTTTTAAACTTTCTTTCCCTTCCAAAAGCCGTCCTTCTGTGGCCAAAAGAGACTAGCATCAAAGTAATAGAAGAGCTGTAGTTGAAAAACAAAGGAAAACTCCCTCCCTAGCATGCGACTGACGGGCACAGAGACGACGTCTTGTATATAAAAAATCACTACGTAAAACCCTAGTTGTTTAATACCTCCACTTGTTCGATGTCAATTACACGATGACCCTCAAAGCAGTGCATGAGCTGGTGAGCTTTGACACAGTTTGGACACAGATAGTTGTTACAGTCGAAGCACTGAGCAACAGCTGATTTATCACTGGTCTTGCATCCCGTGCAAATCTGAAGGCAATTAGTGCTAGCACTACTATTACTACAGCTGCTGCTCGTCCCTCCATCGCTACCAACTTCACTTTTTCCAGCAGTAGATTTGGAATCCTCAAGCAAGTTACCAATGGCATAGTCGGCCAGCAATCCAGCAACCCCCTGATGTAAAATATTGCACAAAAATACAAATAAGCACTACTTACTACGTACAAAAACAACAAAAACAGCCAAGCCTTACGAACATATCCAGCAAATTTCTTGGCTTGGTGAAAGGAATGATTAATTAATACGAGCGTAAAAAGTGAAAATTTAATCAGCAAAATACATATGTATTCACTTATAGGGTCACATTACACAGGAACAACGGAGAAAGAAAAAGTAGGGGAGATGAGGATAGAATGAGGATGGAAGTAACTGTCATTATGGCAAAATACACTACAGCTGCTGAATAGATAAGGTAGAAATAATACAGAAAGCAGAACGAGTTTTGTCCTAATGTATGATTACTAACGTGCTGGTATGGAACATCATTATAGCACTCCTCTCTCTCTCTCTCTCTCCTGTCACAACCACCACGGCACGGTAGTAGCATTGGCATGGAAAGCAAAAGCGTGAGTTGGTGTGCGAACGAATGTCTACACAGAAGTAGCAACAGCGTGAATCGATACTTGACTTTGTCAGGATCCAGTCTCTTGCTACTGCTACTACTACTACAACTATTTCCCCTTCGTAATACATGTGACCAAGCGAGCAATCAGGAAGCATTGAGCCTGCCACAAGAACAAACTGAACAAGTTAGTCAGTCTGGAAGAAGCTAAAGTTTGCCTTTCTATTACATTTGCCTACAGTACCGTGACAGGGAATCGGAGCGAGCAAGAGCGAGAGAGAGAGAGAGAAATAGCGAGAGAACGAGTGGAGAAAGTGAAAGGGGAAAAAATCTGGACGAATTTCCGCTTAAACCAAGACTTCTCACTGCTAAAAGGACTCCATGGACTTGAGAATCTATCTCACAGTACTACTACTACTTCTCTCTTCCACTCATTCTTGCTCTTTCCTCCTCCTCTTCCCTCTTCTACTCCATTCCTTTTAGTATCTCTCACATGGGTATTTTAGGGATTTCAACAATAAAAGTGAGGAAAAGAGAGATGGAATAGTCTCTTACATAAATAGTAGTACGTCCCTCTACAATATTCTACACTGCAGGGCAAAATGTGCCTGAGCAGCGAGGCGAGTGACAAACATGGGAGAGGAAATTCGGAATGAGGAAATTGCAGAATTAAGGAACCAAAAAACGATGTCATATGACCATATTATTTCTGTTGAGAGAGGCAAATTTCTATATCCGTTCCTTTAACAAACTTTCAGCCTTTCTGCTCGCTCCTCCAATCTCAGCCTCAACCAAGTGCATTTCATTATTATTATATTGTACGAGACGAGCGAGGTAGGGAGACGGAGAAAGAGAGAAACAGAGGTGGGATTTTGGGGGTTCTGGTAGATAAGTAAGTTCCAGCAAAGACGGTTACTTTGAACTCACAATTCAATAGTTGACAAAATGAGCATCTTCCTTGGTTGACAACTGCCCTACGTAATTGGATCAAGCTGGTTCACTTGAACGAGCAGACAAAGATGAACAGAAAGGGATAAAGGGGGGAAAAGGCTATATAATATGATGGTGGAGGGGACGAGAAGGAAAAAGGAGAAAAAAAAGAAGCAGGAGCAAACCAGCCAGGGCGAAAGATCCTGTGTAGGTGTGTATGTAAAGCTATGTACGCACATATATACAACAATGTGGACAACTCTGAAATACGTTTCTCCTTGCTCTGGATGTTATTTCGTACTACTAAAAAAAGTATTATTCACTCGTAGGGCCAGCCTGCCTTGTGGTGGCTGACCCGAGGAGCGGAGAGAAAAAAATAAGGGAGTAAAGTGGGATATAAATTTTGAGAGAAAGAGGACATAATAGTAGCGATCTTACTTGTGAACCCAGTGGACATTCCTGACGACATGAGGGGCAGACAAGCCGATCTCCAATATCCTGGGCTTTCTCCAAACAGTCTTGGCAAAATGTGTGTAGACAGGGTAGGACTTTTGGTCGCGTAAAATTTTCATGACAGATTCCACATTTTAAGCTGGCCGTTCCGGTAGGTGACGGCAGACCATTAAAATCACCATTGAAGTGTCCCGAACTGCCATTATTCGAGTAGCCGTTACTCAGAATCCCGTTCGAGATGCTAATATGTGGGAATATAGCACTGCTGATGGAGCAAGTGCTGGAACTGGAGCTGGAATTGAAGTCCAAACTGAGTTCACCTTGGTCTACAAATGGGCATGTGGCTGGTGCCCCCGACGATGAATCTACTGAGGGCGTCGGAGAGCTCATATTTTTCCACTTCATAAAAGGTCCAAGCAACAGGAGTAGCAGCAGCAACGGCAGTAACAACAACAACTTCCGACAACAACAGTCACCCTATTATCTCTCACTCTGTAGACGGCACAGTCTGCAAACAAACAGAAACATAGGGCACATTTAATTCTCATGTCAGACTCAAGAGTACAATGTACATGTGTAAAATTTATACGGGTCTTATATCTCTATAATAATGTATCAATGTGTGCTCCACGGGAACTCGTACAGTAGTGTAGGCACCGTGCCGCCTCAAGTTAGCAGCCAACCACGTCTCCGCAGTGGCACGCACGATCTCTCACAACTACTCCCATCATCACACCACATTCTCAAACACTATATCCAACAGACTTTCTTTCCTCAGCATCTTCTTCTTCTCCGTCCCATTAATAATTCAAACTGGGAATCCCTTCCTAATATTCAAAATATCCTTTAAAATATCATTATAAAAGCGAAAGATGCCATTTATGCTCTCCCTCCGCAAACTAAATATACTCCCACAATCTTCCATTAGCTCGCTCAACCTCTGCCAAAAACGACTCCCTCCGTTTTCCCTTCCTCCCGATGATGATGATGATGATGATGTTACTATAACTCTCCCACTTATTTTCTCCTTTCCACAAGCCCTTTCCCATGTGCCAATAGACAAGACTATAAAATGTACGAGAAGGAGGTCTCTGTTCACCAATTCAAAGTAACGAGTTCAAATCAAGTAGCAGAAACATTTTTTCGCATAAATGATCACGAAAAAAAACTAGAAAGAGACAGATCAAAGTATTTTAGTTCCAAGTCTACTCCTAGCTCTCGCTTTCTCTCTCTCTCTCTCTCTCTCTCTCTCTCTCTTTCCATACATCCAGCCATACATCGACGGTTCCTGAACATTATAATTGTAGAAAAAGTTTATGCTGCTTGCATAAAAAAGAGACCTTTCTACGTCGATTTTTACAAGAACTACTAGCTACAGTTCTCTTTTTTCCTTCTCTCTCTCTCTCTCTCCCTCTCTATCATTTTACTTCTGCCTTCGACTTACTTCCTTTAGCATAACTTGGATCGATAGAAAAAGAGAAAGAGAGAGAGAGAGATACAAGAGTGGCAGGGAAAAACAAGCGACACTCCCTGTCCTTCCGTGTACCATGATGATGATGAAAATAGGGAGAAAAGAAACAGATTATTAATGTGTTTTTAATATTCCCCACAAGACGCATAAACGAAATAGTACAGTAGCCTTCTACTGTGAGTGACAAAGGCTGAATGGTTCCCCATCATAACTCTGTTCTACTTTTATATTACACAGACGGATGGACGCGGACACACGGTATGACGGCAGGCATTGCTGCTGGACTCCTGCTTCGTTCCT
>JAQFYD010001496.1:0-11999 GCA_034694225.1 Bourletiella hortensis
TCCCTTAAGAAGCACTTAGCCATAAATTCCAAATTTTGAAACTCCGCTTGGCTCGACCACACAACGGAATAACTGCCCACTGCCCCCTCAGTTTAGAGCTGACGAAGATAGCTCCAAGACTCAGCAGGGCACTGTTTCGAAAATCAGGTCAAATTATTCCATTATTCCTCCATACAGATCTATGCAAACGAGTTCCGGCCATAGCAAAGTAATTATCCTCCTCTGCTTCCTCCCTGCAGCAATTAAATTATGTATAATAAAGCAAGGTTCTTCTAATGCGCCAGCTAGTTACGTGTCCAACTTGATAGCATGGTAAACAATGTGAGTGCCAATGTTTCTTAGAAAAATTCTTTATTTATCTCGTTCTTACGTAATCTTTGTTTTTAACGTCTCTTAAATAAACTTACTCAATAAATCTTGTTAATAATGTCGCCCCATCTGAATAGCCTTCTCCGCTAGAAATACTAACAAGATCTATTTTCCATAAGGTTAGTTTTTTTACGTCCCCCGTGACATAGCTTGGAAGCTTGCTTATTTCTCTCCTTTACCTGAGGACTGTATTATTTGTTACTGTTTTTACACGATTTTCCAAAAACAGAACAAAGATTCATAGGAAGAACAAAGTAGATAACTAGTTTCACATCATATAGTAATATAATAATAGAACTCAGCCAAGATTCTTCATCAAGTTCAGTAGTAATAAAAACCAGTATATCCTCTCCACCCTAACAGAGCAAGGACCATAGATAGACAGTAGTTGATGAAATTAAAATAGCAACCCACAAACCAATAATGTTATGTTCCATTATAGTATTTTACCGTTCAACAAACAACTTTGTATGGTTAGTAGTAGTACACGTAACATTACTATAATCATAACGAAGAAACATAACGACGATTATTAAAGTAAAACGGCGAAAATCAGCAGGACTAAAAAACCAACTGTGTCATGTCACTATTAAAAGATAGGCAAAAAGAACAAGAGTATAAAAAGTTATTTCGTACATTATATTTCCCTTCCCATTGCCCGTTAACGTAGTAGTCTCTATATGATTATTCCTCCTCTCTTCTAAATTTTCCTCGAAGATAAAACTCCCATACACTATATTCATTTTTTTTCAAATGTTCAAATACGTCCGTCATCATATACACCCTCCTTTCCCCTCTTCCTGCGCTCACCGTACATAGTTGGTAATTCTAATAATAATTATTTTACACAGTCGAAACTAATTCATTATGCCAGTTACACACTACATTCACTATAGGCAACTTTTATCATTAAAATTTTTGGTATCAATAAAAACCGGACAAATCATGTTTGTGCACCATCAAGAGAACATTACATAAACTCAATTATTATTATTGTTTTTACAGTCACTATGTATATAATTCCCACCTAACTTCCGCCCCTCTTTTTACACAACGTTACCTAAAACCATAGTGTTTTTCCGATAAAATTATACCGCTGCATTCATCATCATCATCATGATTAATAAAAACAGATTAGCTATAGAAGCGCGACAAAAAAAATCAAGACGTCAAATTGCAAGATTACAATAATAATAATAATAACAACAGACTCATCATCATCATTACCTTGATTATTACCATCTTCAGCATTAAAGTACGTTTTGAACTTGAATACGTAGTACTAGGAGACATTCGAAACGACACATGACGATTGCACTTAAAACAGTCAAAAACAAAACATGATTTCTCAAGTGTCATATTCGAATTGTACACTAATTATTACTACTAATACTTATTACATAAACCTTGCTACAATATTTATCATAATATGGCTTTACACCATCTGTGTTGTGATTATTTAAACATATTGCCACAAATTAGTAATTTTCACAGACATAATAGTTACTTTTCTCTGGATTCATCAAGCCTCGGCACACATGTCCATCAAACATGTCAAAAGCCGTCTCGAAACCAACATAGAGAGAGAGAGGTTCATCCTTCCCATCCTTGTAAAATCCCCTCAAAACTAACATAAGAACAATCAAATGCTCTTTCGCTTTCCCTCCCTCTAAACCAATTCAACTAATAATTAATAATAGTAATTAATTATTAATTCACGAAGCATTACACAAAATCTCAGAAAAGCACAATACGGATGGAAGCAAGTAATTGATGATGTTTCACAAAATAGAAACTAACACTGGACTAGTTTATGGTTGTCATTTTGTTACATTTACACAAAAGCAAAAAACTAAGTTATCCCCCTCTTATTAATTCCTTTACTCACCAAAAGCTAGGCACATCTCGTATAAAAGGTATACATGAACAAACTGCCTTCTCAAGCTTTCCCTGAACATATAATAATAACTACAATGCATGGAAAAAATTTCAGCTAGAAACATGAAAGTTACATAGGGTAGTCAAGAAGAAACAAGGAGAGAAATGATTGAGGAACAAACACATACTAGCTGAAATTGTATGATTGACAAAAAAAGAAACGTATCATAGATAGATGATTAAAAAACAAATGCCGTCGTCACATAATATTAACCGATATTGTTGTGGCGGTAAAAGGCCTTTGCGCACTTGAGGTCGCTAATTATTACGCTAAAAATTATATAACAATCATAATAGTTGTTACTGTCGTAATTTTTTTGCTTTACACATTTTTCAATGAAACTATCAAACAAAACAACAACAACAACAAAAATAACAAAAGTTTGGACCACCACCATTATCTCTGCCACGGCTTCCCATTCCATGGAACTCCGACACTTAAATGGTAAACATAATTTGACTATTTTACTTAGCTTCTTCTTCTCCTGCAACCTGACAGAGCTACTGAGTCTTATCGGATAATAATTGTGCCGTGCCATTTAATATGTTCTTGATAGTGCATTACAATGTTAACAAGAAGTGATCAAGTGACGTAATTATTAAATACATAAAATAGCGACAGGAAGGATAAATGAAAGAGGTAGTAATAACCAAATTTACGAAAACATTGCATTTGACACTCTAATTTTTGGCCTTTCAGTAATAATAATAATAATAATAACAAAACAAATTCAAGAGACAAAAAATGCTACAACATTAAAGCCGCAATAGTAATAATAAAGCTCAACTATCATCATCATCATCTTTTTCAACAATAGCAACCAAGCCACACATCATTTTTGGTACTTCACAATCTTTTTTTTTTCAAAAACAAAAAATTACATTAACAGAACCTGGCGCATCAATCGAATGAAACTTTGGTCACATTAGTCTATATGCTGTACGCACTCCATGGCTAGCTTACAATTCAAAAGCAAGTTTCACCTTGCTGTCTACCCAATTTTTATTCCGTTAAGTGCTTACTATGGAAATTTTGAAAAGAAATACAAGATGGGATAAAATGTCAACAACAAGTACTACTAAAACTACTTATGACTGAGTGTAGGTGGATACCACCAGATCAGACACGATTGTTCCTGGTAAATCACACCGTACCGTAAAAATCAAATCAAACGTACTATGATAAAAAAGACTAAAATGGTGGCTTATTCAAGGCACCACCACTGTGAACAGTACTTCATTATCGTGGTTTTTAAAAACTCATCGTTTCGAGGAAAATACAGAGACCACCACGCAAAAGTATATAGCAACTCACAAACCATATGAGGTTTTTGAAACACAATTATTTCTCTACTCATCATAGTTTTAAAACGAGATGCCTACTACACTAACTAAAACTACAATTTATACTAAACAACATTGCTGCTTAATGATAATAATAATTAATAGTAACAACGATTGATTAGTCATTGAAGAAAATGTGATTGACCCACAAAATTTGGTTTCGTCAAGAATATTATCATCAGTACATCATAATACACTCCTCACGGGTTCCCTTCTATATGTTAGACCCCTCGACAACATAATTGTAATTAACATAAAGCATACTTATAATAATAATAACGTTAGTCCTACAAAGCAAAAAAAAGGTACTTGTCTTACGCTTCTCAATCCAATATTTTCATGAAGAAACATGATCCGTCGTCGCTTCACCTAAACTCACAACGTATATGCATGCATGTGTAACAAGGTCATAAACTCTAATTAAAACTTTAACGTAAGAAACATGATCAGTAATTGTCTAATGGTTTAAAAACAATTAAAATCATTTTCTCTGTCCTTTAAAAGAACACTACAAACTAAACTTATGCCATCTTTCCATAACCATCAATCATCATCGCATGCATTAACCCATCCCCACTACTTTCAACGTTGTTATTAAGTCACTTTCTGTACAGCTCTCAACCCCGATGGTTACTTCATCATCCCAAAATCAATCAAACTTTCCTCTCAACACTATTAAATGACTACGCAATGTGAGACATGAAATTCCGTGAAACAATGTTACCTGTTAAATAAAGTCAATACAGAACTTCCCTACCGCAGTTCTCTGCAACCCCTCGTGGTACTTGATACACCCGCATATCTCTCTCTTTGACTCCATGTAACGAAGAACCCACCCACTACTACGATAACTAGAGTTAACCTAACTAATTCCCTTTCTGTCTCAAACCACTTCCCTTACTTAAAAGCTTCCGAAGATCATGTAGTAGTAACAATACGTACACAACATACGAATAATTTGTTAAATTAACGAAAAAAAGGTACAGTATCACACTGGACTCAACCAAGCATTAATTTTCTTCTGACAAAAAAAATGACTTTAGAAATCAATCATGAGTTTGTTTAGCTAACATAAAAAGGCTCGGATTGATACGGGAAATGAGAATTATTATCTTCCACAGGTGTCAACTACGCGAGAAGGTCTAATAATATACATCTATCATTATTATTATTATTATTTTTCATTTACCGGTTTAAAATTTTCTTATTCTTTGGATATTATTTTTCAGATAAAAGAGATATATAATATTTCGTTTGAAGGCATCTTGATCCCTAACGCCCAAATACGAGTCAGTTTTTATATAGACTTACTATTATTGTTATATTCCTCATGAGAAGCAGTTATGCTTTGGTTATTAGAAGCCAACGACTAAATCACCGATACTAGTTACTGATCCATGTCATCATACTAACAATGACTTCTTCATCCTAATTCCATTCTCTGGTCAATTACTCATAATTTTTGGCATTCTTGCAAAACAAACGCCCCCGAATTCCATCTATTCTCTCCCTCGTCTCTTTCTCCTCTTCTGTGTTACTGTTATACATTAATATTTTTCTCTTTGGTCCGCACGTACACCTGTTTTGTTAACATTAATATATGAATTAGTTTAAAATCTATATAATTTGTTATTTCGCCGGTTACAATTATCATGTTATTAAAGTTTTAGGCTTACATATTATAAAGTGTAACATAGGGCTATACAAAGTTTTTCCCCTGGCTACTTGTAATCCCCCGAAGAGGCAGCACTAATAAGACTGACCAGCGTACTGGCAGCTGAATTACTCAAACTATTACTGTGGCTTGTTGGACTCGCAGAATTACTGTTGGAATTGCTGAGTGAGGCCGCCGCGGCAACCACGGCTGCCGCAGAGACAGTACCACCAGAAGAAGACGACGATGGAGTGGGACACTTGGGTTTCCCATGCTTCACCCTCACGTGGGCATTCAGGTTATCACTACGCGTATACACACAAGGACAGTAAGGACAAGAGTAGGTGCCGGGCATATGGACGAACCTGTGCTTCCTTCCTCTAACCAGCTTTCCACATAATTTACATTTCTTTAGATGAGGCGATCCCATGACCTTCTCGAATATTGATCCATAAATCCGTCCTGGAACCAACAATAACCATGCCATGTCCTCAGAACATATTTTTTTCTTTTGTTTTTTAACCCACGTCAGAGACCACACATAAAATCAATGCTACCACAATTTAGTAATCATAATAATCATAATGATAATCAATAGTCAAACCGTAAATAGTAGTGTCAATTCAATCAAACATTCTTCGCACAATCAAACTCACGGACAGAAACTACTTCAAAAATTACTTGCAGTCGGCATCAGTGCATGTATGGAACCTAGGATACTCTTCTATATGGCCTTCAATTGTTATTATGAGTTCTATGCAAATAACCACTACAATAATTCTTCATGACTAAATTCCAAAATGCCCACTTCCTTGCATCAATGCAAATTAGCAGGAATATGTTCATCCTGAATAATACTGGAAATCATTCTACCTTGTGGTGTTACCCGCAACTAAAAAGACCATCGTAAACAGCCGTGCACTAGCCAATACAAACTCTCATGTCACCATCCTCAGCATCAGTAGTAAGTGCATCGCACCTCTGCTAAGACGTGTGCCTCGGCAGTTCGTGATTGTGGCGTGCAGGCAGATACTCCCAAAGCAAAAAGCATCATCACTGCTACAGATTTAGCCACCCTCACACGAAATAAAGGTCATCGTCGTCATCGCCCTCTAACTGGGACAGTCAAGGTTTCACCGAGACAGGTAGGGGGAAACAAACTGATAACAATAGCTACAACAATTTATAATTCAGTCTATCTCATATTACATTACACATTTACTCATCCTCAAAGAAATCTATTTCTCCGAATAACTGTTCTTCTTGACCTGACCTCCTAATCCCACGCACAAACCAATCGTTCATACACTATCCGTAATTTCAAATGGATTTTCATTGAGCTTTTGCCCCCCTTACAGGCGCGACATGTGAAGCAGAACCCTGTGGACCGCACAGATGCTGATCTATTAAAAAAATAGAGGAATTCCAAGAAAATAATCTTCCCTTCCTTCGACCTTCGAACCTAAATTCAGACTGTCATAACAGAAACTACCATAGCTGCACATTTTTTAGCGTGAACTAATCTATGATATAGCTCTTTACCTTCCGGCAAGTACCATGTGTAAAGGGAAGAAGACAAGATGCAGAGGCGACGGGAGCGCAAGACGTCTGGATAACCTGAACTCATGCATAAAAATGAGTCGACAATCCGTCTAAAAATTCATTCTCATGTCAGCACTGTGAACCAGTACATCACAGTAAAGCCAACACACATACACTCACATACATTTACACAGGGACGGAGACTTGCATGCGTTTCAGCAGCAGTGCAATAACACACAAGCTGTGCTGCGGTGATTTCAAGAACTCAATTGTTTAACTTCGTCTATGAAAATGCCATATACTCATGAATAATGTAACAAGGCTGAAACCCATTATCTTCTATAGGATGAAAAGACTTGAGAACCAGGGCTATTCATCTAGTATTAACACGTGTGCATAATAGATCCTTCAAAAGCCCAAAGTAATAATAAACTGTTCCTCCCTCATCTGAGATTAAGGCTACTACAAGCACAAATACTATACCTCACACACAGGCCTGCAGCTAAATTAAAATACGTAAGCTCCCGTAAGTCCATCCGTACAAGGAAATCAGAATAACATACTCCTTAAAATGGATTTTTTTTACGTTACACGAGCCCGTATACCATTATGAATTATAACGTAAGGGACTACTTCAATTCATAAACACATATCCTGCTTTCTGCACACTGTCTATACATCAAGCCAATGTAAAATGACAGCAGTAGTGGTTACGCTGGAGCAAATCATCACCATCATCATCATCATTACTTGTAACCCAGAAGGCTAAAACCAAGTCTTATGATTACTCTACTACGTGGACACCAAGTACTGCTCTCCTAATGTTTCCGCTCCGGGCATCTCAGAGCTGGGCCCTGCAAAAATATACGCTGTCCACCATGAGAATCTGGCTAAGACCAGAACTACTACCAGCAGGGTTTAAGTATAGGGCAGAAACGTATCTACAATTTAGATTCACAGCGTAAATGACAGTACTGGCATCCGAATAAGTTTCTGGATTTACATAAATATCAAGCAGCCATGGAACAATGAATATTTTTACCCAACTGATCTCATTATACAACACAGAAAAATTATTCAGCAGCTTCGTTTGTACGCATTACTACAGCTAACTTGCATTAGTATGTGCTGTACATGGCCCAATAAGTCTTCGTCTTCACGTCACTCTCCTGCACTAACCCTTTTCTATGTGACGACACGAGATTCAGAATTTACAAAAGGACGGATGAAAGAGACTCACATGGTAATTGGTTTGAACAGCAATAAAATTTATTCAAAGGCTAAAAGATTAAATCGGTTTCACGTTTGTTTGAAACAATATCATCTTCTCTGTTTATACATACTACGGCTGAATCCTAATGTATATATCCTTCATTCAGTTAGTTTGGCTTTCATATACATACGTATGTACAATATAATTTATTCAATCGTATGGATCGCATACAACTCCATAATGACTTGTAATTCGTTGTGCATTTGAGGGAGACCTGATTTTTGCACAATTTCATAATAATAATAATCAAAATTTGAACAAGAAAATTCACTATATTCTTAGGGGTCTAAGTCGAAAAAATAGGCGAAAAAGCTACTTGATATTCCAAAGCTCAAATGTTAGCTATTCAAAGCGTAATTATTTCAACTTGCTTCGGCCACAGGATTGTCTTGCTCCTCCACCAAACCCTATGTATTGTTTCAGGGAGGACTCAAAAAATACGGCATTGAGATGGAAGCGTTTTCGTTACACATGGGCCAACTCGATCTTGTGATAAACCTTAAGATGGTTTTTCAAAGTTGACTCTCGAGGATATTCATGACCACAGATGTAACATGCAAATTTGAAATTATTGCTACTAGACCCGCTTCCAAGGGGGGTACTAGAGCTAGAGTTATTGCTTGCTCTACGACTACAACTGTTACCAGTACCTAAAACTGCTAGGGACTGAGTAGTGTTGTTATTATTACTTCTAGTAACTGTGACACTGCTCCCGCTGCCTTTGTTATGACTACTAGCACCACCGAGGGCAAGACTAGAATTGCTAATTATTTTACTGTTACTACTACTGTTGTATTTTCCATCCTTTTTGGCACAACAGGAGGAACTGGACAGTCCAACACTGTGAATCATTTCACTGATTGGCACGGTAATCAGACTAGTGGTCGTGCTTAGACCACAGACTCTAAGATTCTGTAACGTTAATTTGGCTCCAACCATTGATAAGTCAGCAGGAGCATTACTACTACTGATAGCCTCGTCGGCGCATGCATGGTGGTGAGCATTTTCAGTGGTCACTGTTGATACTTTGGTCTTATTATTACTGCTCCCACCATGATGACCCACTGACAATGATAAGGATAAAGGCAGTGGTAAAGGAATTGGCGATGATGATGATGATGATGACTCCTCATCTTCAGGAATGGTTACATAAGGACTCTCACACTTTCTCGTAAGTATTTTCTGAGCATCACTAGCCCTCGGAGAAGAACGAATTATCACTGACTTTGACCTGTTGTTCCCTCCCCTTGGAGATGAACCACCACCAACTGCAACCAAACGAGAAGTAAGCACAGTAGTCAAACCTGGCTGCTTTCTCCTTCCACTTATCCATTCATCCCTCCATAAACTCTTTTGTAGTAGCTATCCTCAAGCATCCAACGCATTCTGCATTCACCGCAAGTTTTGAGATTTCTGAACTGACACCGACATGTCTAATAATTGCCCCCACCTGGCCACGTGATGTTCCTAGGATTCATGTCAACACCCTGCGACGGGTGCACATATTCTACACAAGCGTGCATTAGCTAACAGAAGAAACACAGCCCACAATCAACACCTCTATACGGCCGAAAACTCTTTAAAGATCAGAGTCCGTCATCCATAATAATGCATGTTAACATGACTAACAACAGACCCTCGAGCACTTATGCAATAATGAAATTCGGTCTAGCAAGGACAGAGACCATGCATAAGTACGAGCTCTACACCATCTGAAAAAAACCTAGACCATCATAACTTACGGAAATTGCTGAAATTATAACAGTGGGAATTTGACTTTCTTCTTCGCCCATAACACCATGATAAGCAACGGGTCATTTTTGTAAACCTGATGACAGGCATCAGAGGAAAATGGTAACTTAGACAAGCACACATTTGCTAATGTTTAGTCTAATAGGAGACGAAAGAGATCAATTTAGAATAAGAAGTAGTTAGAAAACGAAAAATGTTCCAAGCAAATTTTACTTTTTAGCACGAAAACACACAAACAAGCAAAAAAGTCTTCAAATGAATTCTTTATGACTATTCCAGGCTGTAGGGACTCGTCCGGTACATTCAGAATATCATTTTGCGCAACCAACAACAATACTATGAGCACATATGCACGGTACTAAAACCCAAGGAAACGTGAGGCAACACTGACATTCGAAATTTATCTATGATTTTCCTGGGATGAATTCCGGTCAATAGCAAGCATAGTATCAACAAATACACACACACACGCATAGGCAATCGAAATTCTCAAAATCGTGTAAAGATATAGAATTATTACTTCATTCAATGATCACCTAATGACTAAATATGCCACGGCGTCAGCAGCATGGCTAGCTAAGATGCAACACAAAACAACCGATGGAATTAATGACATGATAACTACTACAGTTAACATCATACACACGCTTCATCACTAGCTGGAAGTATGGTGGCGCTTTACCACATGATGTTTCTGTAGTATATCACTACACAATAACATATATTCCCGAGAAGACTGACACTACGACGATTTCCAAAGGAATAAAATAATTTCAACGAACAAGAAAATCGATAATAAACAACAGGTTAAATAAAATGGCCACACAATAAGAAAAGATCAGAGGACAACGCAAGGGCAGTTCATAAGTCTTGAAAGGTTACATAGCATATAAAAGATATAAACTTACCGTCTTCCATTTTGATTCTCATGTCATCAGCATTTGATGACCCTTGCTGATCAGAATCTCCAGCGTCACCCTTATCATCGTCACTAGATTTTTCCTGCGTATCAGATGGAGCGGACTAAATTACATGAACTTTTTAACACACCGTGTGAGAAGGCGAAATATATTCATGGTAACAAAGCGGAACATAGCACTGTGAGAATTACTCACAAGTAAAGAGGCATGGGGTGGGTAGTATCCGATGGAGTACCGACTGTCATCGATACC
Source organism: Bourletiella hortensis (assembly GCA_034694225.1). Classification (NCBI taxonomy): domain Eukaryota; kingdom Metazoa; phylum Arthropoda; class Collembola; order Symphypleona; family Bourletiellidae; genus Bourletiella; species Bourletiella hortensis. The sequence continues at coordinate 11,045 of JAQFYD010001496.1, forward strand.
ATCATCATCGTCGTCGTCATCGTCATTTTCCATTTTCACGCTGCCGGTATCCACCAACTCGTACTCAATTTCGTCCTTGATCGATGACGTTTCAATGACTGGCTGAAGGAACGAGGCTGGATCAATCATTGCAGAGCCAACATCATTTGTAGAGCTCACCAAAGGACTAGGCTTCCCGGGTGATTTCCCAATAGCTATCAAGGCAGGTGGTGATGGTCGACTACCTCCGGACGAACTGATAGAGGCAACATCCACAGGACGGGAGGACGACTGATCTGATTTAGCCGAAGCTTCCTGCAAATAGGTAATTCGCAAATTTTCTTAATGTCATCTCTCGCACCTCTCTGCACCGTTCCAATGCGTCAATAATACTTCATTTAATCCCGAACAGTAATGCCGCTTTAGTACAGCTGTCGTCACATACCTGATGATTGGTTAGCAACGGATCAACATCTTCATTACTGCTGTTCGAGACTCGTCGTCTCTTCCTGTTCGAAGTGCACTCGCTGGTGGTATTGTGATGATTTCCCCCTGAGTTTTCCGCAGCATCGTGCGTCGATCTAGTTATGTTATTTACTTTGCTATTACTGGTGCTGCTCGTTCCAGGACTACTGTCCCCATTACTATTGTCACATCCTTCGGTCAGTCCACGAATCTTCAAGGCCTCCGCGGTCTTTAAAAAGTCTGACAATGATGACTGACTAACATTAACTTCTCCTCGGTACATGAATTCTAAAAGCTTTCTCATATCTTCGGACTTGATATCCTTCATATAGATGATAGGATGCGGATGCGTATTTTTTACCAAGACACTTTCGAAATATGGACTACATGCCTGTTCAAATCAAAAACAGTATTGCTCTATTAAAATCAACCAATCCCATACATTTATTTTCTTGATGCTTTTAATAATAACTGATTCATCAGCAATCATCTTGCTCATGCACGTGAAGCA
>JAQFYD010001497.1:0-11993 GCA_034694225.1 Bourletiella hortensis
TACAAGTTTAAAAATTCTGAAACAAATTTTAATCAAGAATTATAAAATTTAAAAAATTTTAATTAATAATTAAACTCAAAAATTCTGTGATTAAAAGAAAATATAATGCCTTTAAAATATAGAATAAACCTTTAGGATACAATTTATTAGAAGCCGTATTTTTTTATAAAAACCCGGTTTTTACATATAAATTTTCCCAGATTTATTCGGGTTAAATCATCATGAAACCCCGGATTTTAGCCTAACCCTACTTATAACGCGTATATGTAAATCAGGTTTTTTATATGTAAACTTTTAAAAAATAATTAAGTTTTATCTATTTATAAAATATTTTTAATAAAATTATAAATATTTGATAATTTTTTATTGAGTATAGATTTATATTTGTTCTTTTGTAAACTGCTTTTTATTAATACTCAACTTGATTTGTCATCAGTGTGAAAAATTGATCACGTTAATCAGACAGATATCATATCGTATTTATAAAAATTCATTAATATTTATGATATAGCAGAAATTTTTAATAAATTTAGTTTATTATAGAAAATGCTAGAAATTTATTTAGTCTTTTAAAGATTATTTCGCAAAAATTTCAACACATTATTTGAGCATATCGCATATACATTTTAGAAAAATATTTTTATATAAAATAAAGACATTATAAAATTATAATTTTTATTTTAACCTAAAAAATGTTAATTGGATAAGTTATTTACTCAATGTTGTCCATTTTCTCACAAATAATTTTTGAAAGACTGTTGAACAATTTATTCAAATAAACCCAATAAATTAAACAAAAGGCATTCTTAATTTAAAATTTTCAAAAAAAAACAAAAAAATTATTTGGTTTACAAGTTATAAAAAAATTTAAGCTGCTTTATTCTGCTTGAAATTATATATATTGATCTTATTTCTTTTTTATTATAATTGATCAAGATTATATAATTGTTAATATAGAAATTCAAAGAGTAATAGAAATATTTATAGTATTTCACAGGTTTTATGGGCAAAATTTTCGACCGGGTTTTTGCCCATATCTAATGTGGAATTAATAAAAAATGAATTTATAAGAAAAAATAAATACATTATAAAATATAAAATAAAATTAATATTATTAAAATTTATAATTTGACAGAATATATGAGAAAGATTTTACCCAAATTTTTTTTCGAATAAAACCTATAAATTACTGTAGTTATATGATTTGATATAAATCTTTATTAATTATCTAATATTTTTATTCAATTTAAATAGCTTAATAAAAGAATGAAACTAATGCATTAAAATTAAATTGAACAATATAAACATGAATACAAAAGCCACCCAAAAAATGCAGTTTAAAAATAAGAAAATTCTTATAAAAAAGAGATTTATTTTGAAATAGTGGAAAGAATGTTTCAAAAAAATTAAAGAATTTTAACCGCATAATAATAACTATAAATAAAAATACAATTAAAGTATATGAAAAATATGATAAATTTTTTATTATTATCTAGTGCAAGTGCATTCTTTGGCCCCTTACTCGGTATGATGGGAGGAGGTAATGGAGGAAACTCTGGTGGACAAGAAGGAGGTATGGTTGGAGGTATATTTTCAATGGTTCCAATGATGGGACAAATGATGACAAATGCACCATTTGTTAAAGATGTTTTTCAAGCAGCAGATCAAGTAGCAGAAATGGGATCTGGTATGGTGAAAGGATTACCTTTTGCAGGTGATATGATGGGTAGTAATGGATTGGGTAGTATGATGGATAATGTACCAATAGCTGGTGGATTTTTGAAAGAAATGCCTGTTGCTAAATCTTTTTTTGGTGCTGGAAGTTCTTCGGATATTCCTATGCCTCCTATGCCTCCTATTACTCAAAAACAATATAAAAGTAAACCTAGAAATTGTCCTAAATCAAAATATCCTTGTAATGGTTATAGAAATAAACCTTTGTATACTGCAAAAACATTTTAATAAATTTCAATTAATAAATATACTATCTTTAAATCTTGTATATTCATTATAATTTAAGTTTTATAATATCTATTTTTTATATTTATTATTTTCTGATTAATAATATTTTAAATAAATATTATTGTGTTTAAGTTTATTTTTGAATACTTATAAATAAAGGTATTTTATATCAATTATTTAAAATAGCCCTTTAAACTTCTTTTGTTTAATAAATACAGTTTTTAAACTAAAAAATAAATTGAAAAGTCTCATTTATTTTAATCCTTTCCGTACGGCTTGTACAAGGACCTCAAAAAATTTTTTGACAAAATAATTATAAAAGAGTAAATAATATATAAAAATATTCATTTTAATATTTACTTGTGATTTTTTGTCAAAAAGGTCCCTTCGTACGAAAAGGGTTAATAAACGTATTTCTTTCCTAAACTCGGATTCTCAAAGAACATATCTTAAAAATGTAGTAGAATCGTCTATTGGTGAACCCATCTGTCTACAAATTTTTTGATTTACATGGGTTCAAGAATTTATTTGTCGAACCCTTAAAATGATGTAAAAAATATGTGCAAATTTAAAAAGTTGTTTTTATTTTAGTTTTTGTAAATCTGATTTAACAATTTTTAAATATTTTTTATTTTTAATTAATATATTTTTTTATAAATAATAATAGTTTTTAATATTATTTTGAAATATTTTATAAATTTTTATCAATTTGAAAGGGTCATGGATACATGCTGTAACCCTATGATAAAAATAAAAGTATGTATTTATAAAATAAATAGTACAAATAATTATTACACATAAATTTAATTGTAATTATTGAATGTTTTATTATTTAAAGATATGGGTCACCAATAGCGGGGTCCACTTATAGACGGTTCACCTGTACATTGAATATAAAACTATAAATTTTTTCTCAAAATATGACTAAAAATAAAATACTTGCAATAACAAAAAAAATCAAAAATCTTTATCCGAGAGATAGATCAATGTTAATTTATATATTTTAAAGTGATCAATAAACTAACTGATTTTATATCATAAATACAAAAACTGATTTACCAATTTTGTATTTTACAGTTTATTATTTATTGTATTTCATATAAAAATTAAGAATATTAACCAATATTTATGTAAAAATAACAATTTTAAAACAATTCTTTTGTATTATTTTAAAGGGTAATTTTTATAATTGTTTATTTCTAATTTTTAAAATATAAAACTAGTTGTCAAATTGAACATATAAAACACTTTTGTTGATTTTTAAAGTATTTATAAACTCTGATATATAATGATTAAAACGCATAAATTATTAAAGATAACATATAGATATATTTTTATATATGTCTCACTAAAATATTAGTTTCATTTAGATAAATGCAATTTTAATTAAAATTTAATAACTTATTAATGAAAATATACATATATTTGAAAATATGACATAATAAGTTAATCCTATAGTGTATTTATTGGTTTATATTAACTAAACCTAGGATATAACGATATTTATTATTTATAAAAATAATGATACAAAGCAAAAAAATTACAAAAAATATTATTAAACTTAAAAATTATTTAGTCTTTTAAAAAAGTGTTTAAATTTAATTATTATTAATTTCATATATTTTTAAAATTTTTGGTTTATTTTAATTTTAAAACTACGGTGAAAATCTAAATAATGCAAATAATAAGGTTGATATATAATACAAAAAAACTTTTTAAACCTCTTGAGGATTAAAATTCCACCTATTTTATGTAGATAAAATATTCTATAATGTACATTATTATATAATTTAATATTTCTGTTATTTAAAATATCATAAGTATGTGGATTAAAATGTGCATTAATTGACCACTAAACCACGTATCAGAAAAATCATTATATAAACAAAGGTAATGAAAAATTAATAAATAATGAAATATATAATTTATACAATATTACATTATATAAAATCACAAAATAATATATCAGATATAGATTCATTAGATGAAAATTTTAATTCTTTAAATAAATATAGGAATAAAAGACAAAAATTCTCTAATAATATGGAATTTAATGATCAATTTTTTAGTGATGATAATTCTTTTTTAAATGATAGAAAATTAAGAAATAATAACAATATTTTAAAACCTAATAATGTATTTGGATCTAATTCAAGATCAAATAGATATAGAGGGATTAAAAAATATAAAAATAAAAAACCAAGAAATATAGGTTCTTTATATGAAGATAAAAATGATAGGGAAAATTATGAAAAGTCATTTCATTCTAGTATAAAAGAAACTAATTTTTTAAACTCTGATTCTAGTTCCTTAAATAGAAGACCTAGAAGTAGAGAAACTAATTTTGATATTAATATTGGTTCTTTAAATTTTGATAGTAAATCACAAACCTCGAGAGAAGATTCTAAATCTAGTATTAATAATACTAATAAAATACCTAGTAGTTCAAATTCAAGATCTAACGATGATAATATGAAAAGATTAAATTTACTTAAAAATGAAAAAGATACAAATTTAGAAGATTCTAAAATTCAATTAGATTTAAATAAAATGAAAAAAGCTAATCTTTTAAATTCTGAATTTAAAAAACAAAGATCTAATACTTTAGAAAATATTCCTGGTAAAGAAAATACTGTTGGTGGATCAAATTTAAATATTGGTAATAGTGAAAAAGATCTAATAAATATCAATACAGTTAATAAAGGTTTAAATATAGATTTAAAACAACAAACAGAAGCACAAAAACAACAACAAATGAACAAAGATACAAAAGAAATAGATAATAATGAAACAAATAAATCTGGTACCAATATAGTAGGAAATGTATTAAAAATAGGACAATTAAATGCAAAAATATTTAAATCTGTTTTAGATATTTTTATTGGTAATGAAAGTAAGAAAGGTTTATTAGATAGTGTTTTAAAAATTGGTGCTGATACTTTTAATATTGGTTTAAATATGAGAGCTCAAAATAGATTGAATTCTAGAAATAATGCTTTTAATTCTGATTTATCTGATGTTTCTAATAATGATTCTAATATACTGTCTTCAAATTCTAATCCTAAATCTGATAAAAATGAAAAATAATATATATAATTTAATATGGTTTCATTTTTTTGATTTTATATAAATTTTATTACATTTTATTTTTTTAATTTCTTTTTCATAATATTATAATTTTACAGTCTTTCACTGGTTACTTGGGTAAAAAATTTGGAAGTATCTTTTGAAAAATAGCCTGTCAAATGAAATATTTTGGTTTTTTGATTTACTCAAACAATCTTTATCTTACAATGCTATTATTTCCTTTTATAAATAATCTTTTTTAAAAAAAATACAAATGAGATCTGTTCATAAAACTTTAGAAATTTTTGCTCAAATAACCAATGATAGACTGTAAGAATAAAATTGATAAATTTGACTTTATGATAAAAAATTTAAATTAATTACAGTATTCATTATTATTTACCTAGTATAAATAGTTTATAATTAAGAAAATTCAATAAAACTTTTTATTAAAAAATTTAACAATTAAACAACGAAAATATTCACAATGTCATAATAATTAATTAATAATATGATAAAATATGTAAGTTTTCTTAAATATTAAATAATTTCATGTTTTTTGGAAATATTTGTGATTTTTTTATCTTTTATTTTACTACTTTTAAAAATTATCTCAATTTATGTATTGAATTAATTTTCATATGGTAGTTTTTCATTTTGGAAATTTAATGTGTTTAACGCGTTTTCTGCGCATATGTAATACACATTTTTATAAAAATGAAAAAAGGTTCAAAATGTTACAAATAATATAAAAAATATTTTTATTTACTTTTTATTTCAAACTTTAAAATGATTTCACAATCCTTATAAAAATCACAAAAATGATTTTGAAAAAATCATCAATTATCATTTTATTAAAATAAATATTTTAATTCAAAACTTATTATATAATTTTTTGTTTTAAATTGCGCAGAAAACGCGTTAAATACGGTAGTTTTTTATAAAAAATTTAATGAAATCATTAAATAGCAAAAAAATATAAAAAATGATGATTTATTTAAATAGACTTTTTTATTTTGATATAATTTATTCAACAATAATTTGATTTTTAGTGATATTAAAATTTTCTTATTAATATCAAATTATACCCCTAATACTTGATCAAATTAAAATTTTATTTGTTGGAAATTTCTGTATATATTGTTATCACATAATTAAATATAATACACGAATTATCATCAAATTCCAATAAATTCTTAATATAAAAACATATTGCAATGATTTTTGAAAAAATTTTAAAAATTGGTTATAGCAAAATTTTTTCATAAACTATCTTTTTAAAGTAAAAACTGCTATATAGTTCTTTTATTTTATATAAAGTATATTACGTCTGGATTCGATAAAATTATTAAAATCATATTACAGTATTTCACACGTTTTGTGCGCAAAGAAATTTACTAAGTTTTTGCCCATTCATTCTGTCAAATGATAAATTTTAACAATCTTAAATTAATTAGACATTTAATATTTTATATAATCCTTGTCTCTTATAAAAACAATTTTTAATGATTTCACTTAAAATATGGGCAAAAAACCGGTCGAAAATTTTGCGCATAAAACCTGTAAAATACTATAGTTATACCATTAAAACTGCTAACTATAGTATTTCACAGGTTTTATGTGCAAAAAATTTTAGTTAAATATGCCCATATATTCTGCCAAATAATAACTTTTAATTATTATAATTTGATTTGACAATTTTTATTTTTTAGTGTCTTTATTTTCTCTTATAAACACACTTTTGTAATAATTTTACATGAGATATGGTCAAAAACCGGTCATAAATTTTGTCGATAAAACCTTTTAAATACTCTTATTTGGAGTTTTAAAAGTCAAAGATATTTAAGTCAATTGTCTTTATAATCCAATATTTTTAGTTACTTTTCAAGACTATTGTAATATGAGTCATAATTCAAACATTAGTACTGTTTCTTCAATAGGTGATTTTTTTGTTAAAAAATCAGGATTTATTTAAAAAACCTAAAAATGTTCAATAACCATTCCACAATGGGAATACAATTTTAAATAATATATTATTATCAAATTAATATGTTATGTTATAAGCATTTGCTTCATTAATATATTATGTCACAATTCCAAGCTTCATAGATTCTTAGAAAAATTTCTTTATTTCTTGAATATTTCTTTTTAATATAATCATTTTATTCGATAGTATACCTAAGTTATACAATTCACATAATCAACCTATCCAATATCCTATAAGATATATCCTTTCCAGTAGCGCCAAAAAGTTAAGTGTAAACACCTTTTTAAAAATATAGCCACTTTAGTTCTTACCTATTCAATTTAAAATGTTTTTTTCAATAGGTGATTTTTATGTATTAGAAAACAATAATTTAGATACAAGTATGTGTTTATTGATTTTAATCGAAAAATTATTAAAATAATCATTGGCATCTATAAAATTAAAAAATTTAGATATGCATCAATAAAATAAAAATATAAACGAGGATAAACATTATATAAATTTTTAATAAATTTTAACATTTAATTGTTTTTGAGGATTAATAATATTTTTAATAAAAAATACATTAAAAAGAGGTAAATAAATGGATTTTTAAAATAAAGGAGGAAAAATTTTTAAAACCACAATAAATTAAATATAAATATAATAAATAAATTTAAAATTTTATATGAAATTTTTATATTGTTTTATTTTAAATATTAATTCTCAAAATGGTTTAGATTTATCAGCTGGTTTAACTTCAGGTGGTGGTTCTGATTTATTAGGTGGTTTGTTAGGCGGTTTATTAGGCGGTGGTGGAGGTGGGGGTGGTATATTGGGTGGTTTATTGGGTGGTTTATTAGGCGGTGGTGGAGGTGGAGGCTTACTAGGAGGTTTATTAGGTGGTGGTGGAAGTGTTTCTTCAGAAGTAGAAGTACAAGGAAGTAATAATATTGAAGGTAGTGCAAACAATAATTCAGCAAATATGAATAGTCAATCTAATAATATTTTACAATCAAGTACTGGATTAGGTTCTAGTTTTGTAAATGGTGGTAATCCTTTACAAGCTCAATTTGGACTTGATTTTGGTTCTCAATCAAATTCTATACCAAATAACAATCAAAGATACAGAGGTCAATCTTTTTAATAAATTCAGACCTTTTTTAATATTTATAACAATAAACAGTCTATAAATCAAAATATATCATTTTGATTTTTACAAATGATTATATAATAATTTTTAAAATATTTAAAAAAATATTGGCAATTTTAAACTTTAATTGTATTAGATACTTATATTTAATGTTAATATTAAAAATATAATTATTTATTATTTAGAGTTTAATTATTTTCTAAAAATATAAAGACTAATTCATTCATTCAAATATTAATACAGTAAAACCTCTATAAATTGGATACTCTATACATTGGACATTCTATTTATTGGACAATTTTTTGATTTGTTTGACTCTAGAAAAAGCTATTAATAAAAATCCCTCTATAAATAGGACTAAGAAAATTACATTGTACACAAAATCGAACTTTTCTATAGGTCTAAATTTTTTGTTTAAAATTTTCATTTAAATTTACCGTTATTCTTCGAGAAAAAGCGTACATTTTATTCGAAAAGTTGATTTTTTTGACAGAAATTTTGGAACCAAAAGTGAGCACATGTGCTTATGTTGGAAAAATTTTGTGTTTGTTAGTGGTTATATTCGAAAAAAATTATATATAAATGTGCTTATATTCGGAAAAATATTAATACACTATTAAAACCAAAACAAATTTTTTATTAAAATTGGTTTCCAAAATAGCTTTTAGTTCATTGGAAACTTCTTTTATCCTCTTATATAATTCTATACCTCTATACACACTTTCTTTCTTAAATAAACCATATTAATTACTTTTTTTCTAACTTTAAATAAAATTTCGGCTTTACCTCCTTACTAGTAGCCCGACTTCATTATGACGATTTTTTTAACATTCAACCAAAACATTATAAAAATGAAATAATTAAAATAAACCCCCACAAACCCAAACCCAAACACAAAAACTCTTGTTTATTAAATTAGTTTGATTACTTTATAGTTTTAAATTACATTTTTAAGGTTTTTTAAATAAAATAATTATTTATCATTTTTTGCTTATGTTTTGGTTGAAAATTTCGAGATAATTTGTAATGATGACGTCGGGCTACTTGTACGACGGTATAGCCAAAATTTCTGTCTATAGCTTCCTATTTCCCTATAATTTGGCTTGGCTAATTAAAATAGTATTTTTGTACCATGTATAAAGCTGTTTCCTACAAATATAGGAATCCTTCGAAGTTTGTGAATACTTCATTTGATTATCTTCAACTGTCTTAAGATCCTGTAATTTTTCGATAACTGTATGCGATTTTCTAGTTTTCTTTGCTATATTAAATCTTGACTTTGTAGACATTATTAAAAATATAATAAAAATTATAATAAATTATATAATTACACAAAATTTCAAGGAACAATCGACTTTGTTTAGAGTAATTACTAGGGGGGCAAATGCAATAAAAAAATTGCACTTAAAAATTGCACTTATTTTTATAAAAAATGCTAAGTGCATAAATCATTATATTCAAGGCATATACAGCCATACTATTGATGTAAATATACTATAAATGACTTTTCAATAAACTTTGATATATTTTCTGTGGTACTTTTTAATTTTCAGAATAGATGCGCACCACATTTTAATATATTTAAGCGCAATAAATGAAAATTGCTAAATATTTTTAGGTTTTTAATAAATCCTGATTTTTTTACAAAAAAAATAAATGCAAATTGTTTCAGATAAATACAATTTTTAAGCGCAATTTTGTGTCCCCTCTATTAATTACTAATTGAGAATTTATATATGTTAAAAATTGATCGGTAAATTTTTTTATCAAAAATCGCCAAAATTAAAATATATTTTTTGAAAATAAGTACTTTTTCGAATATAAGCGCATGCGCTAATATTTAAATGTGCTTATTTTTGAGAAATACCGGTAAAATAAACAAATGGATATACATAGAAACAGAATTAAGTAAACTTATTTCAATTACCAAGAACAATGTTTCAAAGATATTCTTGCTATGGATAATAAAAATTTAATTAATGCTTGACAATAAAACTGAACATCCAAATTTTCATTAAAAATAAATTTTAATATATTAAACATACAATTATAATTCAGTCTTTAAACTAACATGTAATTAATCACAACAAAATGATTAATATGAAAATTTTAAATTTAGTTATATTATACTATAATTTAAAACTCTATTTGATTGAAAAATAAAATAAGGTAGTTTTAAAGAGCCCTAGAACTATTTTTAACAATTTAAAAGTGTCTTACAGACAGAGAATAGCTAAAATATATAATAGGTTTGTAAGCGCAAGTGTGTATAATTATGAATATTAAATTTCACACATAAAAGACTAATATTCTTATATTTTTACAAAACTGTATTTATTAAAACTTAGAACCAAATTCTTTACGGTATTGATAATTAAATCATATTTATAAAAGACCTAAAATGTTAAGACCCAACAAACCTGTTTTTGCTTGAGCACTTGCTTCTACTCCTGAAGAAACATCTACCTCCTGATCACCAGATGTATCCTTTGTTGCAGAATTAGTTGTATCCAAGTTTGTATTTATATTTGTATTTGATTGAGCATTTGTTCCAGAAAATAAACTTTGGTCAATAGAAGCTAAACTTGGATTAATTCCTAATTGGCCTGTTGAAAATTGTGAATTAGCATTATCAAAAGAAGGTTGTGATATAATTTGTGGTATACCTTGTTGTAATAAATTATTTTGAGAATTTATTCCAACGTTTTGTGAATTTATATAAGCCAATATAATAGAAATAGTTGTAAATATCATTTTATTTTCATTAAATTTTTAATACGTATTAATACTTATTTAAACTTAATGCATCATTTCCAAAGTTTTTAAATCATAATCCACTATTTTTTTGCTTTTATTGTTTCATATTAATTAAAAATATCTATATTTGAAAATTTATTAATTTATTGTATTCAAAAATCATTGTAATTATATAATTTGGATATTACATATTATAATATTTTAATTAAATAGCGGTTGATTTTTATGTTTATTAAGTGAACATTTCCTCAATTATTTTAAAACTGTTATTTTTAACTTAAATTGCGGCTAATGTATTTTCTATCTTTTTGATTATGAAAAAGTTAAAAATCAAATCTAATTCTTTAGATTGTATTTTATACATATAAAAAGTATTGGGATTTATTTTTAAAATCTTTTCATTCGAATTTTTATCACTCTGTTTATAAATATCCAATTTAGTATCAAAAACTTTTGAATGAGTCAACCCTTTTAGAAATCTTAGATAATAAGTATATTTTTCAATTGAATTTAAAGGTAAAACTACACGTTGAATTCAGCGATATTCATTCAACATAATATAAATAATCAATTGAGTTAGAAAATAAAATTCAATTATGCACAATGAAATTATTTGTTTTTCAGCATTTGATTAGAATTTAAATCGGTAGATATAAGCAACCATACAGCCTAAATTATGCTAAAAAAGCCAATTACGTTTGGTTTAAAAATAAAAATATACTATTATAAAAGTGTGATTATTTATTTTCTTGATAGAGAACAAACATTACATCCCAAGTTTAAATAAAATTACGAAAGTAAGCTCTTATTTTAAATCAAATTATTTCGATAATCAATTATATAGTAGTTTTCATTTTAAAAAGATAGTTTTTTATCGGAAATTTATTGAATAGCCAAAAATAAAATTAAAAGATTTTTTTAACTTAAAAATAATATATATAACGTTTTTGTACTACCTTTGTAAAAACTGGATGATTTTTATTCATATCAAAATTTTTAATCGATATTAATCAAACCCTGAATACTTTATCAATTTTAAATATCTATTGTTGAAAATTTCAACATGTATTGTAGGGACAATATCAAATA
>JAQFYD010001498.1:0-11984 GCA_034694225.1 Bourletiella hortensis
TTCACGTTCAAATTTTAAATTTTAATTCTAACCCTAATCGCCTAATCCTAAAGCTTGAAGGCAACCCCCAAAATTGTGCTTTTTGTACAGTAACTTGTTCTATGAGAAATCTTCGAAATTTTATTACTACGACAACCAGTCAAGTCTAATTTTGCACGCAGCGAAAGTTAAGCTTTAGCGACGATGATTTACTACTAAAACTTCAACATACGACAGGACCCAGTGGCCAGCATTAAACGCACATCTAGTAGGAAAATATGAAGGCCAATAGAGTTTAATTAACATATGTGTTTCATATTATAATTACAGACAACTCTGCAACGATTTAATTCTTATTCGTCACCGTTATCTTCTTCTTCCACGTCGTTGTTATCTTCATCACTGTCATCCTCATAGTCACTCTCCTCAGCTTCACCATCGTCATCAAAATCGTCCGCATCATCTTCATCATCGCTGTCTTCATTATTTTTGGATTGGAAAGCCCAGTATATGGTAGCATTTCTGTGGAACGCCCTCTTCAAGACGACTAGTTCCGTCACTTTGGAGATGAAAGCGACAGCATTTGTTGAACTATCTGCATCCACGGTGGGAAATAAGTTGAAATCGAGTGGAACTTCACGTAAATCTGGAACAACATTCACAAAATTTAAAACCCCATCTGCGCAGAAAAACTGATTTTGATAAAATTCCTACGATAACAGTGCTCACCAAGGCTGAGGAATCGAAAAATTTTGGAGCCGATTCTAATTCCGATACCATCATGTGTGGATTTTCGAATTCCGATCCCGATACCTCTAAGAAACTGACTTCCGATACTTATTCCATTCATACCGATACGTATCGGAATTTTTCTCGATTCCAATTCCAATTCTAGTTCCTTAAAATACAAACACAGTTCGTCGAATTTCGAAAGTTTGGCGCAGCTTTCAGCTATTAGAGTTGTTCTGACTAAATATGTTGGCGGAAAGGCTACTGTCGGGCCACTGAAATGAAGCATTTTACGTACTGAACATGAGAGTTCGGTGGAATGGTCAATTTTTATGATTCCGATTCCGATACACGCTACAGTTTTCGATACTAATTCCGATTCCAATACCCTGTTCAAACCAATTTCCGATTCTAATTCCAATTCCGATTCCCCCATTTTCCCAAAAGAATTCCGATTCCAATTCCGATTCCCCAGCCCTGGTACTCACTTGGCATAGTAACTAATGACGGCCTAATAGGTACGATATGGACTTTGAGCAAGTATTCTTCATCCATTCCCCTCAACAGCTCTGCCTCTTCTTCATTAATTCCACAAAAGTCAGCGTCGTAGTTTCTTCTCAGAATGCCTTCCGACCCGCTCAGCTTTAATTCCTCCATATTAGGCCAAAGTTCCCACAATTCTCTGCACGGCACATATTCCGATCGGGTAAAGGAATAGGGAGAAACAGCTCACATAATTTAGAAGCCAATACTACTGCTACTCATTGGCACATCGTGCTCTATGATGAGTACGTAGCTACGCGAGAATTATTTTTTTTAAAACCACCACTATAACTGACCATTCAGAAACCCCCTGAAGCAGTCCTCCTCTAGAGATGATACGTTATTCTAGTTCCATAATATAAATCCTGTTGGCGGATCAATTGCCTAATGCTGTCCATTTTCTGCTAAACCCTTCCGTAAACAAACTGGCCATACCGTAACACTCCCAGTTTCAGTCCGACAGCTTCATAACGTCTCAAATAATTATGGTCTCATTCATGTCGTGCCATTTCCACCCTCTTGGCCCCACTCGACTCTCGCCGTTATGTGGTAATGGGCAGATTTTTTACGAGAGTCGAGTTTACGAGATTCTCAGTTTATGTGGCGGTTACAAGCATCCCAGCCGCTCCGTTTCCGGTGCTCTAAATTGCGTTCCAATGAAACACCGTAATTAGGCAAATAATATCTCAAATAATCGGCTTGTTTTCACACACGGTCGTTTTCAACATAAAATGAAATTTTTCCAAACCGTTTCTTGGAAATTAATTATTTCCGTTTTACATGATAATGAATAAAAACTGACGGTCGCCTGGGGCTAGGGGAATGGATGAGTCATCACGAGGATGGTGCTGCCATCTCAAGCACATGTTCGCTTCTTTGTTATCGTTTGCGTTGCGTGTGGCCGGGCAGCCGTGCGCATTGATGACGTCATGAGTAAACGTTTTGCTGCCATTCTACTTTTCAAACCTTGCCTGGTGCTGGGCAGCAATACGCATAGGCGCGTTATGTATTAGGATATATTTACTTAGCAGAGCTATTTGACAGAAAATTAATATTCCGTCTTAGTATACACGTAAAGCGGCATATTCTCCATCACGTAACTAAGACATTAATGGTGACCTCAAATTTTGGGACTTCTGAAACAATGAGGTGTAGTTGGGCACCTTATTTGGTTCATGTCGTGAAAAGACTTGTGGGACACATTTGCAAGTAGCTCCTGCTCAGTTTTTATGGAGAGCGTATAATTTTTGCCAAACCAAATGAACGTATAATTGCATTCGATTGTAGCTGGTTGGCGCTACAATGTATGGGAACTGAGCAGCAGGGCCATGAGGAATTTTGGACGAAGCGCATGTGTGTGTGATTGAAAAATCTGAGAGTGAATTAGATTGAATAACTTTGTAGTTTTTTAAATTAAAGCCGCAGTGGATACGGAAGCTGACCATCGGCATGTGCTCAGGCCTGCTCGATCTCAATCAAGAGTTCACGTTAATGCTCCGTAATCAGCGCTGCCTCCAGTCCAAAAGCTTAGAAATTGAATACTCAACAAGTTACAGTACCATAAGCACAATTTTGGGGGTTGCATCCAAAGTACGGCTCCCACGTTTGAAATTTTTAGCCATTGGACGGAGATTTATAGATTTTATTTAATAGCAGTGAGGATATTCACGTCGTGAAAATTTGATTTTTTTTCGAGAAATGAAAAGTAGAATTTTCTTAAAGCTGTTTGGTCGCTGCTGGTCTTACTCGCCGTAACCATGGGAATGTTTGCGACCATTTTAGACTTTGTCCAGCAATTACTGGAAAACTGCTGGAGTGCCCAATGATAACTTTATCTTATTTTGGAGATCACACACCAAAGAAGTCATGTGCCAAGTTTTGAAAACATCTTAAGAAAGGTTATTGGGATAATAGGCGTCAAAGTTTTTGCGTTTGATTAGCATTGGCGACCAATTTTGCCGTCCGTGACTACGCATAGTAACTGGGCGTTAAAATTGTATCAAACATGTCATAGCAGTGAGAACTTTAAGCTATCATGTTTGAAAATCGGACAAATATTTTCAAAATTGCAGCTAAAACAAACTTTTTAGAGCTGAGTGAACGCTGTAGTTGTTGAAATTTTAAGGAGGCATTTCACAAAGCCAGCAGTCTCTTAAAAAGCAACCCCCAAAAATAGCTCCGTGCACTCTAATTCTAGCTAAACATGAGAATTAGTATCTCCAGAACCAGGGAACGTTGTGACTTAAAGTTTTCCGCAAATTATGAGGCCCAAGTGGACTAGTTGTGGTGTAAAATTTGATGAAAATATTTTTTGGGGGTTGCGCCCTGAGCAATGAAATTGTTTAAAATTCAACCACCATAGCGTTTGCTCACAACCTTTTAATCTTCTTTTGGGTGTAACTTTTGAACGCCTGTACCGATTTTAACGCATGATACAATTTTGACATTGTCAAGAAAATGCGCATCTACATGAATTTTTTCATCATTGTATCTTTAAAGGGTACTGAGCTATCGCATGTTTGGTGACATTTTTAGATACTGTCGCCATGTGTTGTCAAGGGCGCATTAATTTGTCACTAATGCTTTGTAAATGGAAAAAATTTGATCCAACTTATCTCCTAAACCTTTCGCCAGATTTTTTTCAAATTTTGCAAATCACTGCTACGGGTCATCGACTAAATATTTCAGAAAGCAAATCGATGGCAAATTTTAACTTTGACAGGTTCTTCAGCGCAATATCGCACAGCAGGGACAGAACATGGAATCCATCAACAGAAACGCGTAAGTAGTGCAGGCTGTTTTGAGACGAAAGAAGCAACTGCCGGATAACTCGCAAGAACTTATTGAACCCTTCATCACCCAAATCACTCAACTCACGGACAGCTAGCTTTCTCAGTTCAGGGTTATAGCATGCGATTTTTCGAATTGGATACTTCCCCGTAATGACGTAGTCTGGCGAGATTTCCAAGTTACCCATTAGTCCATAAAGCTCTTGTGGAACAATCTGCAGATCGTGTGTGCACTCCACGAATAACTTCTTCAGGTTTGGGGATCTTGCGTAAACGCTCGTAACAATATTTCTCTGTGCTGCCTGTACCCGAGGACACAACCACATGGTCGAAATGGTGATTTCTTGTAACTTTGAAAAGTATGGAGGCCTGTGACAAGTGACCACCTCTTCAGGGGCAGAAATTGTGTGAACTCTGAGATCTTCAATCTCACTTGCATGGTTGTATATCAATGCTGTAATTAGGTCTTAGGCGCGAAAGGGTCGCATGGCATCCCAAAAAGTTATGTCCAAAAACTTTAGCTTCATGTCAGTTGGAAGATCTATGTGTACCACTCCATCACAGCTAGCACCTTTAGGACATCCGGCTGGAGATTGACCCCGAGACTTAATAAGCTTCAAGCTATTGAACGGAACTTCTCGTCCTTGTTCCCTCATGTGGTGACAAAGAAGGCTTAGATCTTGTAACAGATGACAGGTGGTTGCCCAGTACTGATCCGGGTTGCTAGCTGTGCACTTGCGACTGTTACGAATGAAAATACGTGTCTCTCTGTTCCAGATTTTGTTCACAAGACTGCATGATGATAGGAGAAAACTTGTTGAAAATGTTCATTTTACACGTACCGGACCTTTGTTATCCCTGTACATACAAACATTGACGGATCGGTGCTAAAGTGGTCGCGGCACAACTAGATATCAATTTGGTCATTTTGAGATGCTTTGGTGCAAATTGAATGACATCAACTTAACAAAGTCGTCTGGACAAATATAATCGATTGCACAGTTATTCACGCTTCTTTGGGATTTTGGCATGGTGGCGAATCGTTATGCCATTGTAATAAATGTACACGGAGAATGTTTATACACCACTTTTCATGGTCTTTCCAGTGGTGACAGTTTTATATCGCTAAGTGCTGTATGCTTGAAGTTACTGCCATCCAAAGTAAGAGCGAAGATCTGTTTCATTTTTCATGTACGGACCTTTGTTTTCCCAGTACACACAAAAATTGACTGATCGGCGCCAAGGTGGTCGCGGCACAACTAGACATCCATGCGGTCATTTTGTGGTTCTTTTGGTGCAAGTTGAATGACGTCAGCTGGACAAAGTCGTCCGGACAAAGCTAATCGATAATTAAATTATTCATACTTCTTTGGGATTTTGGCATGGTGACGAGTCTTGATGCCGGTTAAATGACGGTACGCGGAGGACATTTATAGTCTGTTTTTCATGGGCTTGCCAGTGCAAAAAGATTTATATCGCTAAGTGCAGTATTCTTGTAGTTATTGCCCTCCAAAGAAAGACGAAGATCCGTTTCATTTTACACGAACGAACCCTTGTTGTCCCAGTACACACAAACGTTACCGGATAGGCGCCAAAGTGGTCGCGGCACAACTAGACATCGGTGTGGTCATTTGGAGGTGCTTTTGTGCAAATAACATTATGTTAACTGGACAAAGTCGTCCGGACAAAACTAATCAAATATAGAATCATTATCACTTCTTTGGGATTTTGGCATGGTAACGAGTCGGTATACCGGTCTTATTACGGTACACGGAGGTTACTTATACACTATTTTCCATGGGCTTGCAAGCGGTGAATGATTTACATCGCTAAATGCAGTATGATTAAAGTTATTACCCTGCAAAGAAGGAGTGAAGGTCTGTTCCATTTTACATGTACGGACCTTTGTACTTGACCTTGGGGACGAGGCGTAATGCCATGACAATGCCTCATTACGAATCGTATTTGTATGCAGTTTTTTACGGGCTTTCCAACAGTGAAGGATTCACTACAATGCATGTAGTACTTATCGATTTATGCCTGTTCAAAATTGACTTCAATATACCAGCCGTTTTTGAAAATGCCTAAAATGTCATGTTTATTGATCCTAGACACAGGAAATACGTACCAGTTGGATCAAAGGGTAGCAAGGTATTCAGTACTAAATGTAACGGTCATTTTGAGGCCACCACGGTCAGAATCCAATGTAATTTACAGTCGTGGGTACAAAATCATCACACCATCGCCATCACATAAGGAGGCACACAGGCTCGCCTCCTAAAAAGGCTGTTCTGACGGCCAGGGCACGAGGTAATTAATTATTTTGATGTATATAGTCCTGTAGTACAGACAATTTCCAGCATTCAAATTGATTCGACATTGAAAGGGTGTACTAGAAACGGTAATCAATTTAACTTTAGCACGGGTCTGCCTAGTCGGTACTTCCTCAAAGTTTTAATAAAAGTAACAAACCGTAGGAAATTGTCAGGGATAAAAACGTTTCGTAAGTCTCTGGAGCTTAATTGATTAACGTTGCTATTACGCCCTTTAAATGTCCAATAAATTTGAATGCTGCGCAGTTTCTGTGGTGAACTAAATACATCACCTGGTTTATATACCCCTGAAGCTTGTCATGCCGTGGCCGTCGGAACAGCCATTTTTCGGTGGTGGTGGGCTCTGAACACACGTGTTTGGAACGGAGGTGTATAGAAACTCAGCATTGATGGCCAGTCAGGAGTTTCTGGCCATCCAATTTTCAATACCAAAATGCTCACCAAGGAAGAGAGTCGCGTTTTTTCAGTTTCATAAATTCCATCATCATTTCGTTTCAAGTGGACGAAAAGAGTGGAAGATTGGCAGCTGTGAGCAGAGGGAAATGGATTGTGTGGTGTTAATTCTTCTCAATCGTTGCACTCCATGCGGGATTCACAGTTTTCGCCTTTCTCGAGTCCATAGCTGCCCCGTCGGATTGGACAGCAGTCCCAATTTACGTGTCTTTTATCCGACTTGACTTACTTATCAGACTACCTGCCAGTTATCCACTTGAGCTTAGTTGTAATCATCTCAGTTCGTCATAGAGACGCCACTCAGTTCCTGTTCCAGCAGTCCTTTGCACAGGGTGAGGACCCCATAAAAGCTTTAGCAAGTAAAATCTTAAATTGAATTAAATTATGTAGGTCACGACGTTGTGACAAATGAAGCCGGGAGGAAGAGAAAACTGCATGAGCTACCAGCGGACGATTTTCTTCCTATTTTCTTTGTAACGATGGCACGAGTGATTTCGTTTGTGGTCTTCCCACCCGTGGTGATCACCGAGCCGCGCGTATCCATGCTCTATTCTCATTCTGCTTGGCGCAAACACGGCTGGTATGGGTCCTGGATACTCTATTCCATCTGTGTGACCATGGAAGTATCCTCAGTAATATTCTGGTTCAACAACTTTGCCTTCTTGGCCAGCATTCATTGCTTGAGCTGTAGTAGAGCAGCTGCGGAACTTGGGGATTTAAATCTAAAGCTCAGGAGGACATGGACGGCAAGGAGAACGGCTAAGGATCTTGAGGGTGTATGTAAGAAGATTCGAGGGATACACCTGTGGATGGGGAGATCGAATGAGGTTAACGCGTGGACGCTGTATGCAACTAAATTGGTTTGCGTAGGAGGAAGCGTTTGTCATGGCTACCTGGCAATCCGCCACTTCCAATCAAACATTCCCATTGGGATCCTTAGCTATGCTCTTGTTGCCTGTGCAACTGTGGCATTTGGATTCGTCAATGAGAATGCATACAAGTTGACCAAGTTGGAAATGAGTGCTCGGAGAAAACTGCTTCTAGCTATGAGCTCCCCCACGGCCTATGACGGGAGCGCTGAAATGAACAAAGGAGTTCCGGGGTTTATTTCAAGGTACTTAACATCCTTGCCTATGCTGCATGTAAAAGTCGGCAGTTTTGGAGTTGTAGATAGGAACTCCACAATGGTTTATGTAAGGTTTCCTTTTGGCCCAGATTGTAAGCCTGCTCGTTACCTTTCCTTGGAACCATTAAACCAGAAGGCAACAGCTAAAGTAAGAAGAGAGTGTATGAAAATTATCTCAGAATTGATTTGGCTTCTCCACTTCGCCAATTTTGCCGTATTTACTTCAATATAAACGATTACTCACTTCCCACTGCTCCTCATTCCAGCACTAACTCTTGGCATAAGTTTTACTCTTTTGTCTGTGTACTATCATTGCTACGGTGATTAATCCAGCTGGAAAATCTCCAATAATATCAAATTCCCAGAATACTTCAGTGCGCTTTCTCAGCTGCTTTCACCTTCACTCAAACTCTGCAAAACATCAGCGCCACTGGTGAAAGTCCACAGGCATCCCCATGCCCCAATCGGAAAGCGTAATTGCACATCTAACGACGCTGCTGCAGATCCAGGCACACGTCCGGGCTGTCCCTGTCTTCAATACTTTCGAACTTAAGCCCAGGAAATTTTGGCATCTCTGTGCGACAGCCGCTGCAAAGCAACCAGTTCCGTCACTTTGGACATGAACGCCAGTGAACTTCCTGAGCCACTTTCACCAGGAGGTTGGCGAAACTTGAAATCAATCGAAACTGTGCGTAAATCTGGAATATTCATAAAACTTAAAACCTCAGCTCCGCAGAAAAACTGAATATAATAAAATCTTTCCGGTAGTAGTACTCACTAGGCATAGTAACTAAGGACGGTCGAATAGGTACGATATGGACATTGAGTAGGCACTCTTCATCCATCCCCCTCAACAGCTCCGCCTCTTCTTCATTGATACCACAAAACTCAGCATCATAATTTCGTCTCAGAGTGACTTCCGCCCCCCTCAGCTTTATTTCTTCCAGATTAGGCCACAGTTCCCACAGTTCCGTACACGGCACATGTTCCGTTCGGGACAATCTCAGGTCCAATGAAGTGACGTTAGGCAATACAGTTTTGATTTCCTGCAGATTGACTTTCACACACTGAAGGTCCAATGTCAGCTTCCGCACGCTACTGTAGCTAAAGCGCACATGCTGTGCGCGATTACTGGAAGGCCATTCCTTTATGCCGTCTAATGAATCAAATTTATGCTTCATGTCCAGCTCTTCCAGTTTAGGCATAATCTTGTCCCCGTCAATGGACGCCAGTAGATTCCAGAGTTTGTCAATGGTGTCCTCGTGACGTGTTTCCAAACTCAAGTTTGAAAGATTCTTCACTGCGTGATTTGGTAAAAACCGAAGAATATGTAAGCCATCAGCATGAAGCGTTAAGCCCTCCAGATTATGTTGACACGACTGCAGCAGCTGTGTGAGGAAAATACGCATCGCTTGTTGGGTCTCATTATTATCATCTTCTTTCCACTTATAAATCTCCAGCTGTCTCAATTTGGACATGAACGCCAGTGAATTTGCTGAGTCACTTTCATCATGGGGGTTGGAAAACATGAAATTGATCGAAATTGTGCGTAAATCTGGAATATTAATAAAATTTAAAATCTTAATTCTACAGAAAATAGAAACTCCATAAAGTACTTCCGTTTATTGCGCTTATTACTACGTACTTCGCATAGTAAGTAAGGACGGCCGAATGGGTACGAGATGGACACTCCGGAGGTAGTCACCATCCATCTCCCTCATCAGCTGCGTCTCTTCTTCATGAATGCCACAAAATTCAGCGTCGTAATTCTGTCTCAGTGTATCACTCACCCCTTCCACTTTCAATTCTTCGAGGTTAGGCCAGAGTTCCCATAGTTCTTGACACGGAATACGCTCCATCCGGATCAGGTGCAACTCCAATGAAGCCACGTTAGGAAATACCGTTTTAACTTCGTGCATATTGACTGTCACACACAGAAGATACAATGTCAGCCTCCGGACGCTACTTAAGCGGTAACGAAAATGCCCTTCCTGACTACTAGGTGGCCACTTCCTGATGTTCTCTATGCAGCTTAATGTCAAATGTAGCTCCACCTCCTCCAGTTTCGGCATCATCTTATCACCGTCAATAGATGCGAGTAAATTCCAGAGTTCGTCAATGGTGTCCTTATCATTGGTATGCACAGACAAATTCGAAAGATTTAGTAACGCGTTTTCTGGTAATAGTGGGAGAACGTGTAAGCCTTTAATGTGCAGGGTGAAGTCCTCCAGACTATCTTGGCACGACTGCAACAACTGGGTCAGGAAGTTTCGTAGAGCTTGCCGGATC
Organism: Bourletiella hortensis; assembly: GCA_034694225.1. Taxonomy (NCBI): domain Eukaryota; kingdom Metazoa; phylum Arthropoda; class Collembola; order Symphypleona; family Bourletiellidae; genus Bourletiella; species Bourletiella hortensis. Next base: position 10,242 of record JAQFYD010001498.1, read on the forward strand.
TCATCCTCGTCTCGAAAGGACTCATAGATCGACAGCTTTCTTAGTGTAGGTTTCTTGTCCATAATTTGACTAAGGGGAGATCCGTCTTCAAAAACTTCGTTAGTAGAGAACGAAAAGCTACCCACGAGTCCGTAGCATTCCTCCGGAAGAACTTCGAGGAAGCTTGAGTCGTCGACAAAGATTGATCTAAGGTTGGGAGATTTTTCACGCAGCCTTCTAAGAATAGTTTTCTGTACTGTCTCGGAGAACGAATCCATCCCTGAAATGGCGATTTGTTTCAACTGCGGGAAAGAAGGAGACTCGTCATCGTCTAGGAGGAATTTCAGGTAAAGTACGCTGTGAGTCGTCAAATGTTGGATTTCACTTGCGTGGTCACGTATCAAATTTACAATTGGATTCTGGAATTCGTCTTCAGATCTGTAGTAGCAGTATTCAATATCCAAGTGCTTGAGGATCATTTCACTTTTAAGATTCACGTGAACATCTCCATCACAGCCTGCGTCTTTTGGGCATACTTCACTTGGGGGTGATAATTCAGTCTTGAATCCGTTGAACGGAATTTCACGCCCTGCTTCCCTGATCAGGCCACAAAAATTCCGTACATCATATAAAAGTCGGCAGGTACCGACAGGTTCATGATCTGGGTTTCTAGCTGTACACTTGCGCTTGTTTCGAATGAATATGCGGGCATCTTTGTTCCACGCTTTGTTCACAAGACTGCATGAGGATAGGAGAAAGCTTGTGGAAAAATGTTTGAGAATGTTCTGTAAAATAATTGGATTCCCAAGTGCTTTTTCACGACTGCTTTCATCTTCGCTGGAGTTCTATTACTCACAAAATTAGGAACAGAAATTAACAGGCTATTAATTTCAAAACCTTCACTTATTTTTAACATAATTTAAGAAATTTAAACCAATAGGAAATATCCAATTCAAATCATGAGAAAAGTCTTATTTACCGGCTGGCTATGCTTACTGGGTGGCGACATTTTTTGCTCCTGTTCTTCATGTGATTTGACTTCAATAAACTTGACCCTCTTTGTTTCCACCGAATCAACTGAGTTTTCTGAGCAGTAATCTACCAATGATGTGCCCGGTGACAGTCTGAAAATTGAACCACAAAAATTTATAGTAAGCATGCAATTTTGCCGGTTTATTGATAATTGAAAATGAAATTTGTCAAAAGTCACCTCTTCATCTTGTCTTTAGCTGACCTTTACGCCGCCGTTATCAATTATTCAGACCTTGGATGCAGTACGGGGATGTAAATGTTTGATAGCAAAAATCCAATTTTATTAGTTTTGTTTTAAAAATAATTTTATTTACAGTACAGCTGTGTTCCACTCCACAGCTAATCATTCTCGGGTTGTTGTACGTGGCACATCTTGTCCATGAACTTGTTTCGCGCCTGTCCTGCACGTGAGAATGTTATCAGTGGTCTACAATTGGTTTTCTATGAGTGAGTTTTGTACAGAGGCATGCAGTTCTGCAGTAGCTACATAATAATTCTATCTAACGACGCTGCTACAGACAAAGATGGGCATTCAGTTTGCCTCGCCTAAATGCCATCCTAAAAAGTACCCAAATTCTTAGCCTTCCATATAGCCTAAATTTACGCCTTTCTCGCCTAAATTTACGCCTTTCTCGCCTAAATTTACGCCTTTCTCGCCTAAATTTTTGCCTAAAATTTCGAAAAATTCTTTGCCTACCTAAGCCTAAGCCTTGCCTGAATCAATGCCTAAAG
>JAQFYD010001499.1:0-11982 GCA_034694225.1 Bourletiella hortensis
GAGAGGAAGGATGTGGTGGAAGTGACAATTGTAATAATAATTATTATTATATGCAGCGTGAAAAGGCCTGAGAGTTTCTACCAAGTTACGTTCGGGTGTATACTATAATCCTTTCCCATGGGATTTCAATTATGGTTTCCAAAAACAAGTTTTCCATTGCTCACATGTTAAAATTATTGATTTCTCTAAAAAAGTACAGAAATTTCATTCGAAAATAGTAAGTTATCCATATCCGTTCCGAGCTTTACGAATGAAATTTCCAAAGGTCTTCGAAACCAAATCGGCGTCTCACTCATGTAATACTGCCTCATTGGAATTACAGTGCATAAACTAACCTGTTAAATGTAGTACTCCTCGGGAGTTAAAATAGGACAGGATCCTAGTTATAATCTCATAGTTACCCTCCCCCTTGACCCCGCACCATTTTGTGTGTGCGTGCTGGTATATGTAATGATATTTATTATTATGTCCATTGCCAACGTATGAGTAATTGTTCTGGTAGGACAACTGACTGCAAGTACAATATGTTTTCGTTCTCTTTTCGTTACAATAGAAAACTTTTTCTGAATTCATCTCTTTCCTGTAATAACAGTATTTAACCAGTATAGATCTTAACCCCACTGAATCTCCAGCTGTACGACGTTTGTTTAATGTTAGGAATAATTCCTGTGTTCATTGATTTTCAAACTGAAATGAATATTATGTCTCAAGATCCTGACTAGTTAACCTGGAAGTATTAAGTTCTGTATTTAATTCCCTTAAATGTTTGTTTTTGTTGTTGTTTTTTGCAAGTTTGCAAACCTACCATGGAACAGTATAGAACGTTAAAAACTGAAAAATCGACCTTGAACTGTTTAAAGTCACCTGCTCCGCGCAATGTAATGTTAATATGCTCAGTCTGTAGAAAATTCAAGTCTGTAATAATTAAGTGATATACAAAGAAAAGTACTCTGTAGCATTCCTGTTTGGACTTAAAAAAATTGACGAATACGAATATAACGACCACTGAATTATAAAAATAATAGCATGACATAGTGCTTCAGAAGCATAATGTATTTCTAGAAATAAGTTGGCTCCCAGTAGCTGTATATAATATAGCAGAAAATATTGGAATGGCGCCCAATTAAGTCGTGGATCGAATTCAGAGTTAAAAAATCGTTAATGTGGAACGTACTCAGTGAGGACGTGAAAGCACAAATATTTATCCGAGTAAATTTCTCCGCTTGCTTCATAGTAGAGTATTCTTTGATGAGGGTGAAAGCACCTTTTACCGAATTGGAACCCGCCGCTGTAATGTTGTAGTACGTTATGATGATTGATAGATTACCGTTTTTAACAATATGGTTACCCAACGATGTTACGTCCGCCGATAAATGGACATGGTCCTTAGTAGTTATACGAATTTAGACTTCAAAAGTCGACTTTGAGAAGGGTATAGTGTAGGACGAGGTTATTCAACTAATTTTGTAATATACGTGTACAAAAGTTATTTAACATCCCCACAGTTGACTTCTTTTCTGAATGACACTTTTCATTTACTCTGTGTGGGTCTCGGATTGTAAAGTTTAAGTTTCTTGTCGCAAAAATAGTTTGTATTTAATTTTCTGTCACGACGAGGAACATCCAGAAGCACAGAACTCTATATGAGTTGTTGATGATGTTCATCGCAATTAGGTTCTAACATCATAACCACGTCGATTGCTGTGGCTACCTGATTAATGTCGGGATCAGAAACGACGATTGCGTATTAATCATGTATGCTATAAACAATTATTGATAGGACAACCACTTAACTTACGGTTCTTTTGGAACTTATTCTTCGGGCTTGAAGGAGATCATATTTATTAATCAATTTATGGCAATTAATTTGTAAAGATGCTGTTGAGATAATAAAAAAACCAAATAACGGAAGAAGAAAAATTTGAAATGTTTCGTTCGATTCCTTGCAGGGCATAACTAAAACGCTCCTGTTTCATGTATTCATGGAAATACTGTGCAAGCACTGACTATGAATGGGAAATAATTTATTACTTTATAATACTATAGAAACATTTCACATTAAGCGATTAATATTATGACTTGAAATGGTTACAACAGGATACTCGCAGTTAAGTTGGGTACTTAAGTTTTTAACTCTGCAGACGAAGATGGGTGGGGTCAACTCACAATTATGGTGCCCTTCATTGCATCTTGGACAGTTCGAATTTCGATGAAATTAGTTCCTGCGGGACAAGTTTGAAATTACGTAATGCTTGCTACAGATCTGAGGACTCATCTTTTGTATAAAAAAATTCAATACCTCGTCGGAGTCAAGGACTGGAAGGTCTCCAGCGCTCATGTCATTGGGATTATTTTCCTCGATCCAACGAAGCTCTTCCTCCTGTCATCAAAATAATTACGTGAAAACCCGTGAACACGTAGGTAAGTAATTCAACGCAGATGTAAAGGAACAGAACAGGATGAGGTGGGAGAGCGACATGCAGTATTTCTGACACAGTCAAGCTGGGAAGCCTGTACTTACCGAATTGGATATCCTCGCTTTCTGTGAGTTGTCCGAGTTCCCTTTAGATTGCCTTAGTTTCATGTTGCCTAATTTATCCAAAATGCTTCATTAGTACAAAATAATTCCACAAAAAATCAAACAAACAAAAGGCATTTACCGAAGGCTACATTCACGACTAGATCTTCCTCGTCATCATCAGCGGCGTCCATTAAGGGTGAAAATGAGTATCTAAAGACAAATCCGAAAAGGTAATCTGTGAAAATTTATTGCTAACAAGCTATTCGAAATCATGTAAGAGAAGGTTTACCTTTGGTTATTATTGGTTGGTCGCCAAAGTGCCATTATGATGACAAGAATCACACCGAAAAGTGCGTGCCAGAAAGCCTCATCAATCCAGATATCCTTCCAATTCTGAGGAAATAATACACAGATCATTGATAAAAGTTCTGTATTTGCCTATGAGTTTACAGTTCCCGTAACTTACGCTAAGGCAATCAGTCCTTTTAATAAAGCTGATCGACCATATCATGAAACCCACGGATAGTATCACGGCAAATATCTACAGATATAAAACAATATATTTTCGTTTCTCAGAATCATTATTAAGTAAGAAAGTAATTAGTAATCATTACGTCAAACTTACAAGTGTGTTTGTGAAGGATCGATACAAGCTCAGTTTGACATGATTTCTGAAATATCAAATACGAGGGTTGAAAATTTTGAACATTCTGTGATCGTCAAACCAAAGCTCCGTACGTACCTCCTGAGCCGAAGCGCACGTGATGTGCCCTGTAGCGCACTGAAGATCCACCAACAAACTCCTGCATCAATTACTGTTAATACAATGCTCGCCATCGCTCTGTTAGACGGTCCATTCTCTGTATGCAAAATCCGAAGGCTTGCTTCTGTAGATGCTACCAGAAAGTACAGCAATCCAACGGCTACAACTCTGTGCATAGTTTCTCCCAAACGAGGTCTAAAATGGTATACAATTTTTAGCAAAGCGTGCGCACAACGTAAGAGCTTAACTGCAGACTTCATACATCAAGTAACATCTATCACTTACTTCACAATACCGAAACCAAGGCTGACAACAACTACCAGTAATCGAGCCAGTGTCCGCTTAGCGCATGAAACAATTTCCGCCAGAAGCATTGCACTTGTTGTAGATACACCAGATGAATTGAGAGACGAATATTCCGCATAGAACACGGCCTACGAAAACAAAACCCATGGAACAGATGAGAAACTGAAACAACCCACGAAAAAATAACTTAGAGTAAAGCTACACTATCTCACCTTTTCAACCATGCCGAGGAAGACAACAGCAGATATCCACATCTGGACTCGCAGCAGATCTCGCCAGTGCATTGCGCATAATATTGTCCAAATAAACGACACAGCCACATAGACAATGCACATCACCATGTAAAACTGCAAAACCCATTCATGACGTTGTAATATACCTACAGCCAACAGTTTCTCAAAATGTAAGTCGAAAACCTACATTTAACAATGGCCAATCTTCAGCAGAAAGGTATCCCTGTTCTGATCTCATCTCTATGTGAACGTTGGCATCAAAACTTGCAGCCAACCCTGTACACCGGATGTGAATATTATTCACTGCGAAACCATTTTTAGAATTCTGGTTACCCGAATAGACTTACTCGGCTCCATGTACACAACAAGTAAGTAGACACCGTCTTCAGGAATGACTAGCACTGGCTTGGAAGTTTTTTTGTCCTAAAAATCACAGTTGTAAGAATTATAACATCATGAAACAGATTCAAGTTCGCTGCTCATATCAAATCCTGTAGCACCTGTAGGAGACTAATTTCCTTGGGATCTCGATCGGGGGATGCTGCAATAACCGCAGTCTGGTGCTTAACATCTTTGAGTACTTCACCTTCTGGCGTAGGCTCATAGGTTTTCTAGAATCATTATGCCAGAATATACTTGAAGTAGCCGAACCAAGAGTACATTACACTTGTTCTGCTGTACTTACAAGCAAAATCGTGGAGTCGCAACGGTCCTCTTCTGTCTTATTAGCGTAGTAAGGCGGTGGGTAATCTAACTCTAACGGCTTGCTTTCCGGACTTGATAAGTAAGTCTCCCACGATCGACGCCGGGTTAGGTCGTCCTACATATACAGTACATGCCGATATTAGCACTTATTTTTATCGATAACCGACAACTAGATGTAATCAAATAATGAACCTCGTAGTCTAGCATGGCATACTCCTGCCAACAAGGTGTCTTGCGAATAAGCCATCTAATGGCAATATCCATGTGCGGTGCATCCGGTGCATTGCAGTGAACTGCAAATGAAATTAGATCATCATTTTGTAAACACTACCCTGAACACACAAACCTCATTCGTTTACTCGCATGAATTTACTTACTTTTCAACACTACTGTGGATCCTTTGAACAAACTTTTGTGCACCCCGTAGATCGGGTAAGACTGCAAATAGCAAATGAAAATCACGTTTATCCCCCGCTCATGATTAACCTCCAACTGATGAGTTCGAACTGGATGTAATGCTTCCACAATTAAAGTGACTTACATTGTTCAGTGTCTGATCCCATTTCCCCTGTTGTGGGAGCGATTCTGTCATAAATGGAAATAATAAAGGAACTAATATGAACAGCAACTGCCATGATTTTGTTGCCATCTTTCCCCCGTCTTCAGGAGGCGTTTACACTTAACCGACTTGTATCAACCGACGTGGGGAGAACAGTTAGAGCACAATGACTCATACGGTGGCTATTTACACTTGATTAGTGTCCTAAAGACCACCCGTTTACTTCCAGCATTGTCTTTCTCCGGCCCGTGCAAATGATTCTGTATGCCTGACGGTTACCACAACAACAATGTCTCGACAAATCTCGCAACTATATGAAAGTTTTTAAATTCGATCTCAGTGTGCTATCAACTGTGTTTAATTCCACTTTATCAGTATGAATGCATCGACAATAACTCCACTAAGCCGGTGACAGCATTCAATGATGATGACGTCTCCACACCCTCATTTCTAATGCAAACTTTTAACGATTTTTCCCGTCACTTTACGACCTCTTTTGTATGCATACTAAAATGACTACTCAATCCAAACGGCACTGTTAATCTCGCTATAAATTACAATTCAATTCGAGACTGTAGCTAAATTTCATATAATTATATGACACTAATGGCGATATATTTCATGACAATAAATTAATTTAAGATAAACACGACGACATTTAAATTTCGTAGGCAACGATTTGAAATTACCGCCATTGGTTGAAGTTCATCGTCAAGCCAATAAAATCAATGACTTTTGTTATGAACTTTTGTCATTGAAAGAAACCTTGATGTTTTCCTTTTGGCAAACAACGAACGCTCCCCATTTCTTTCCTCTACGACTTGATTTACAGAGTTTCCCTTCTCCTCATCCTATTGCTCAACTTCGCAATAGGAAATCTGCATAAAGTGGTGAAAAATTATTGTCAACTAAATTGCATCGCAGTTTCCGGGCTACAGAATCAATCAAGAGTTTTAGAAAGCATTAGCTGCAGACTAATTTCGGTGGGCAACCAGGGACGGTAAGTGTAGAAGGCCTATTTTGACTGTGGGCCTTGAAAAGGAGGAAAATATCAGCTTAATCGTTTGGAAATCATTTAGTAGTGAATAGAATGATATTTTTGTTATTGCAGGTTGCCTTAAGGTTGTGTGAAGATGGGGAATGCTAATAGTAGTGGGAGTAGTGTTCCGGGAGGACCCCGAGATCGCCATAAGTCGGGTGATAGTGTACCACCATCTTCTCCCGGAGTGAAGGATGGACAAGCCTTTACGTTCGAAAAGCGCAACTCTGTTACAGCTAGTCCGAATAATCAGAAACTAATCCTTCAACACTCACATGAAGAGGATGATCAGCCATACTATACTAAGTCAAGTAATGCTAGTAGTAATCAGTCTCAGTTGCAGGTAAAAAGAACATATTTGCTGTAAATACATAAAGAGATGAGGACTTTTTCGAGGGAGGATGGACGGGTGATGGATTGAGATGATTTTGATGATTTCAGTCGCAAGATTATGATGGGGGGACTCGGAAACGAGCTAACACTGTTTCGGAAGGAACGAAAATTCCTGGGAGTTCGAATGACAATCATGGCCCCAAAATTCTTCCTACAGTTTTTAAATGGGACGGAGGTGGAAAGAATGTGTACATAAGTGGGTCATTCAGTGACTGGAAGACTATACCGATGGTTAGAAGGTATGGGACTTTCGGGATTATTCCGATGTTACTGTAGAAACCATTCATGGTGTTTTTGTGATGGGAGGCTAATTATTGTTGTTTGGTGTGATTTCTTGTAGCCATGGAGACTTTGTGGCTATTGTGGATCTGCCGGAGGGAGAACATTCATACAGATACTACATCGATGGGGAATGGAAATGTGATCCCGGAGTGGTAATAGGAGATAGCTTAATTCAGTAATGTTCCTTGAGTTTCGATCCATGGTGTACAATTGTGTGTATGCTTGTAATTTCAGCCAACTAAGGAAAATCAAGTGGGACCGAAAAACAATGTGATCACAGTGAAGAAACAGGACTTTGAAGTTTTTGAAGCTCTGGATATGGATTCGATTAGCTCGGCCAGTAGCACGCAGTATCGTAAGTTGTATATTAAGTGAGAATGGTTTTTGTGTACCAGATGGGATGTTTACTAAGCTTTCGCTTTGTTTACAACAGTTTCTGGCTCTCCTCCTGGTACTGAGTATATTCAAGAAGCACCGTCTTACAAGCCATGGGAAAAAATCCCTGGACCACCGATTCTCCCACCGCATTTACTCCAAGTTATTCTCAACAAAGATACGCCGCTCTCAGTAAGTCCTTTAGCTCATTGATCGTGGTCATGCTGATGGATGGGAATTTCCCATGGAATTAAAGGAAAATGTCACTCTGATACTAAGCGAGTAATTCTGTTTTGCCTTTTAGTGCGAGCCTACGCTGCTACCTGAACCTAATCATGTCATGCTGAATCACTTGTATGCTCTTTCAATCAAGGATGGAGTGATGGTTTTGAGTGCTACTCACCGTTATCGCAAGAAATATGTGACGACGCTATTATACAAGCCTATTTGAATTCACGGAATATCATCATGATGTAATCCTTCTTGGATAGAAATTTTATGAGTTTAGTTGGTCAAGTCGTAGAGAATTAATTTTTTGTTGGAATTATTATATGCTTGATTTTTCTGACTGTATACAACACAGTTTGTTTGCAACCTATTTTACCCGTACGGAATTAAGTCAGTTGTTTTCTCTGTTCCTATTACTACTATGATAATTTACTTACTAATTAATTACGTCAGATTAAACGGAATGGTTTACAAGGTACCAAGTTGTCACGGAATGACAAACATTGCTTTATTCACACATTACACAAGAGGTGGACAATGCGCCTTTCGGACTCATAACCGATGAGTGGGATATTACACGGTTGTACGTTGATACAAATATAATAAAAAAGTCCTCATGAGCTTAACACATTCTTACGGGTGCAGTAAATCGTACTATCTTGCCTGTACGCGTGATTCTTTATTTAGGGTGATAACACAGCATGAACTAAATCAGGTCAAAACATGCCTACTCCCGGAATGGCTTCAAGATATTCATCTCAATTCTTAATGCAAATAATTCATAAACTATAGCTCCCAAAACAGATACGAAGACACAGAACTAACTAAAAAATAAAATCTAGCCTGGACATGTGCTACTTATGGTCATCATCGCAAAATTTACAGGACAAAGAACAACGCCTGGAGGTCTTGTAGGATAAATACCACACTCCGAAACAATTTACTGCACCTGTAACACTGGACTCGAGTAAGACAAAATAAGTTTGATTGATAGGACTCCAACTTCCGCCTCGTAGGAGTTCAGAATAGCGGCCTCAGAATCCTCATCGTTTTCCGCCGCCGCCAGGAGCACCACCGAATACATTTCCTAAACCTCCACCACCCTGCTGCAACTGTCGCATTATATTTTGCAAGCCGGACATACCACCTAAAAAGAATTAAAGAGGTTAAGGAGTAAACCCAGCAGAATCCAAACATCCAGAAAAACAATATTCTTACCCATATGCTGGAACACTCGGGGGTCCATCATCTTAGCCATTTGCTGATTTAATTTTGCCATTTGATTGGGATTGACATTCTTAGCCATATCGCCTCCTTTGAAAAGGCCCTTGATACCACCCATCTTCTTAACTACAGCAGCAAACTTGGTGTACTGAGTAAGGAGATCACGAACTTCACGTTCGGTCACGCCAGCACCTTGAGCAACACGTGTAATTCTGGTCTGCTGTTTGGTGAAAAGCTTGGCGCCGTCTCGGTTGTCCAATTCTGCAGGTATTAGCATATTTAAGACATAGTTCGCCAAACAGCCTTCACATATCTTCATGATCTCTCAGAGCTAACAAAGCTCATACCTCCATCGTTCATGCTGTCCATAATAGTCATAAGCCTCTTCAGCCGTGCCATGGATTCCTGCTCACTTCCCTTTGCGAGAAAGTCTTGACTAAATCCGGGAATCATACCCTGTATGAAACGAATTAGCGAGTTTAAAAATTACTTCAAGAAAGCGTAACCTCAATGCTTGTATTAACTGTGACGTACCATAATTTGTGAAAAGGGCCCCATCTTCATAATGTTTTGGAACTGTTCGTACATATCCCGCAATGAAAAATGTCCATGCTTAATTTTCTCAATCAGTTCCTCGTTGTCTCCTAGTTGCAAGTCATTCACTTTGTCAATCAGGCCTTCAATATCACCCATACCGAGGAGTTTGCTTATAAAAGGCTTCGTTTTGAACGGCTCAAGGTCATCTATGTGTTCTCCGGTACCAATAAATACAATGGGACTCTGTGTGGCCGCGACGCTGCAGAAAATAGAAACAGTTGTTACTACCCGTGCCGTTGATCCTGTATGATAGTGAATTCTACACACTTACGCACTAAGGGCACCACCACCCTTGGCATGTCCGTCCAATTTTGTGATAATGACCGATCCGACATTTACTTTCTCCTTAAAAGCTTTTGCTTGAGCCTCGCAAGCTTGACCAATAGTCGCGTCCATGACGAAAATTACGTTGTGAGGATTCTGCAACACAGCGCATTCACTTTAATGTAAAATTCGGTTCCCACAAGCTTTGTTCAAGTTCCTACTGAATTTTGTAAAATATCTACTCACAACGGCGTTAGCAACTTGAAGCATCTCTTCGAAAAGCGATTCTTCCTGCTTATGCCGACCGCTCGTATCCACAATGATGATTTCGAAACTTTCTTTCTTAAACATCTCCACACCATCATGAGCAATCACGACCGGATCTATTTCGGTATAACTAAAAAGAAACAACGTTACTTAAACCTGTCAAAAATAACAAGAATCATTCGCTACGCTTAGTAGCCTTCCAACGAAAATTGTTATTACCTTCCGTAAAAGGGGATTCTAGCCTTTGTTGCGTTCTGTTTCAACTGATCGTAGGCACCGGCACGAAAAGTATCAGCACAAACAAGGCAAGTTTTCCATCCCTTTTTCATGTAGTAGTAAGCTAACTTAGTACACGTGGTCGTTTTACCCGAACCTTGCAAACCGACGAACATGATAACGTTAGGTTTTCCTTTTACGGGTTGATAGGCTTTTACTCCAGGATCCACAAGCTATACAATACCAACAGTCATTAATATTAGAGCGTTCCCATCTTCCAAACTCCGCAACAAATCAAATATCCGTAACGCAGACTCACCTTGATAAGCTCCTTAAAAACAGCACTCTGAATCATACGTCGCTTATTGAGCCCAGCGGCCATGTCATCGAAGTCAATGACGGATCTAATAAAAACAAAACAAAGCTAAAAGTGCACATTTGTTTCTTCATTACTCTTAACTAAATTCCAACACAAACCCTTACCTGACATTTTCTCGAAGTTTTTTCACAAGTCGCACATTGACATCAGCTTCTAGAAGAGCACTGCAAATCTCCTTCAGCATAGCATTCAAAACTTCTTCGTTGATAACGGTCGCATTATTAAGCGACCGCAGGGCGGTCGTAATTTTACGACCTAATTCTGCTAAAACCATTTTGTTTTGATCTTATGTCCTGCTTTATGTCACAATTAAACGAGGTCGATCCACACGAGGTGAGACAGTTTTCGTATATTTTCACACGCCAAAGTAACCCGGACTGAGACGGAACAACTCAATACTTGAGATATATGCCCTTCTTAAGCACCCTAAAGGGATCGAATAATTCTAGAAACTTCTTGATTTGGAACAAAATGATGTAAGGTTCTACCTTCACTTCGCCATATGCTGAGCCCTTGAAAGTCCAGCAATTTGGTTATCATTAATCATCTCCGTCGAAAAATCCTAACTTCAAAATTTACCGCGTCCAGAGTGAAAGCTCTGTGCCATCGATGACATCTCTGCAAAACCCATAAAAAATGGAAGCGTGGATCATGATCATCCTTTAACTAAATCTCAATTTTTCCTCAGTTATTAACGCGAACCTCAACCGAGTTAAAAATAATGTAATTTCCCTCAGTTTTATGTGAATGCATTAGCTACATCAACTAATTTCATGAAACTTCCAGTGGTTTAAAGGGAGCGGCCTTTGGCATGTATGGAAGCCATTGTGGTCGCAGCCCTAAAATGATTAATTAATGGAAACTGAACATTTAGAACCATTTCATTAAAATTCTGGGATCCTTATAATCTCATTTCCAGAAGCACGTTTTTATTACAAACGTCGCACTCAAGAAGCATCAATAGATTGCTGGTTAATCAGTCCAATTTCGACGCAGTAAGTGCTTTCACCTCCGAAGTCGACAGCCTGTCACTCAGTACAAGATGGATAGTTGGAGCATTGACTAATTAATTATCGGTGATAATATTTATTACCAGTTTTATGCGACAACAAACGAAAACGTGCCACTGTTTATGTTGCGCCCGTCTATTTTGGTCCTGAGGATGCTTTTGAAACTCATTAGATAAGGTGGGTGATTGAAGCGTTTTTTCGTTGTATTTAAGCTTAAAAACAAACGGTCCCATGCCATTCTGCCCAAAGCACCCTAAACAGAGTTATTTTCAGATTGCTTTTGAAAGTTTCATTTAAAATGATGAAGACAATAATTGCGCTAATTAGCCTGTCTGTATTGGCAGTAGTAGTGGCTCATGTCCGTGTTCGTCAACCACCGAGCAGAAGCAGTATCTGGCGTGACCCGGCTTTTGCTCAGTACAACCCGGCAGCAAATTACAATGACGACGGCTTGTATTGCGGAAGGGTACATCAGGATGAGGCTGTAAGCAACTGCGGAATTTGCGGTGATCCTGCTGATGACTCTGTGCCAAGACCAAATGAAAGCGGTGGCATATACGGAGCCGGGATCATTGCTGGGAGGTATTCACCTGGTCAGGTAGGTAAACCATACCGGAAATA
>JAQFYD010001500.1:0-11980 GCA_034694225.1 Bourletiella hortensis
TCTGATTAAGACATTTCAATATATCAACCAATTTACAATTATTTTTAAATTTCAACTCTACCTCTAATTTGGAATTTTTTAATATTCATATTCGACCTCTATTTTGAAATGGAGGTAGTAAATGTTTATCATTTGATAATCATGATTTATGGAAAACAGGTTTAAATAACTTGTTCGTTGAGTCATCCTGTTAAGGAGTATAAACATCAATCTTTTATAATGTATTAAAATAGAAACATTTTAAAAACTTTGATTAATATGAAAAGTTATTTTTCTGAATGGGAAATTTGATAAAAAGATAGTTTAAATAAAATATTTAATCAATTTTTATTGTATTTATAAAAGAGATATGCTTAAACTATATTTAATTAAAACTAATTTGTTATTAAACTAAAAACCAATGAATTTCTTGTAAATATAGTTAGATATTAAATCTTTTATAGATGATTTTTCAAATTTAAATACCAAGTTTAAATGAAGATCCTTTTGTTTCAAAAATATAAGAAAATAGTATAATCATATAGAAAAGAATAAAAATCAAAATACCTATATTTTGATATACATTTAAGATATATCATAGATAATCTATATTTAAGTTAACAATATAAAGTTATTTTGAGTAAAAAATATATTGAAAATACTTTTTATATTAATAAATATGCTTTATAAGTCAATACAATAGTCTTTATAAAAAAGCAAAATTATAAATAATGTAAATTTATTAATCACAATGGCTCCCCTGGTGTATTGGAGAAGTCGCGTCTGATGGAGCGGCGGGCGTGAGTTCAATTCCGGTGCCCTCCATTTCTAGTAAGTGGTATTCCCGGATTGAGTCTCATGCTTTCGTACTTTTTGCATGTTATATCCAATGTTAATTGATAATATATTATTTTATACAATTTAAACCTTTTCTATACTTTCTTAATTCATGAAATTTGATATCTTTTTTATAAATTTTGATCAATTTAAAAAATGTTAAAATCAAAAAATATGTTTATTTAAATCAAAAATGTCCTTTGTTAGTATGCCCATTCGATTAAACACTTTTGAGGGATCATTTTACACTTTTTTGGAGCTCTTGGGATGCCCTATGAGCCAAGATATTTTAGTTTAATGTTTTGAGGAGATTGTGTAATTTTCAAAGACTAAATTAGGGTTGTAAATATTACAATTGTTTTGTTTTATATTCAATTATTTTTTAAAATAAGTGTTTTGTGTTAAAAATATATTGCAATGTAAAATTTTCATTAAATTTTTCAATAATATAGTTGTTTACTATACATAGATAGATCTTCTTATAAGGTGTTTAAAATTTCACGAAATAATCTTTTTTCTTTAATTTTTTTCTGAAAAGTGAAATATAATTGCACTTATCTCTGCGTAGATATAAATACTAAAAATAGTTTTAAAATGTTAACATTCGTACATACTCATTGCATTTTTTTAAATTTTAATTTTAAAAAAGTATATCTTCATTTTATTTTTAGCTTTATTAATCGGAAAAATTCTAAAATAGCTTTCCACAGATGACTTGAAAAAGGATAGAAGTTATAATTTTACAAAAAATGCATTAAATTTATTATATTTTGACTAATGAGAGTAGAGATGTATCGTGCCATGATTTTCAGTAAAAACTTACACTGGATTTTTGAGAAAGGAACCGTAGCGTTCTACAAGTATTCGTTATAAAACTTAGCGGACCTGTACCGAACCCATTTTTTTCTTAATTTCATATAAAATTTACATTACTATATAAATATAAAAACAGATGTTTATAATTTATAAAAAACCTGTGTGGATTTTATAATTTTTGAAATATTTGAACACTCCCAAACTACATAATGTAAAACAATACATCAGATATTTTTTAATTAACAAATTTTAAGCTAATAATAAATGTCTATTATGAAGTAAGATTATACTTGCATATTTATTTTTAAAAGCCTAGTTTTGTTTAAAGCCTTTTAGTCAAAGTTTCTATATTTAAAATATTTCGCGTTAAAATACTGATTAGATATGAATTCAAACATGTGTTTATTGGATTTTTACTATTAAGTGTATAAAATAAGTTACTGTGTTCGATTTATGTTTTGAAGAGTAAGAAATTTTATTTTATTTAATTATAATACAACACAACTTATATGGCTAAAACATTGCAAAAGTTTTTGTTTTGAGCGCATTTATTTATTGTTAAATATTGGTTATTACCTTTGATTATATAATGACAATTGTTTATAAAAATAACTAATATACCCTGCGAAGTATTTTAACAAAAATGGGTATGATAGTTTAGAATCCCTATCGCTAGCTATAAAAATTCATACAAATCAAATTTGGTATTTTTTTGTTCATTACTTTATAATTTGAATTGACTTTTAGTAAAATTTTGTGCTTATTTAATATAAGCACAACAAATATTCAGTGTAAAGTATAGTGAAAATATAAAAAATTAAGAAACTTTTATGATATTTTATTACGTAGTTTATAATTTGATAAATACATTTATATGAAATTCTAGTATTAAAATAAATAAGATAGATATTTGTAATTTCATATTTAATGTCAATAATATTGGAATATTCTTGACTAAAACTCGGCGAACTAGGATTTGAGAGGTCATGTAACCTAAAATTGTCATTTAAAATCCTGAAATTCGAGAATCCTCGGGTATTGTGAAAAAACCTTCCGAGCACCGGACAAGCGAATGCACTTTAAAGTTTGGTGCATCCCTAAATGAAAGCACTATTTTCTTCAAATAATGCTTTAATAAATAAACTACTAGTTTTTTAAAAATACCAGCCTTGGATACTCCTAACGCTATAAATTTATTTAGTATACAAAAAATCTCATGATCATAAAATCTCCTTGAAATTTCTATTTAAAAATATTTGATATAATTACACTTGAGGACAAAATTAATGAAGTGGCATTAATAAATAAACTAAAAGACATTTATAAAAATATTTTTTTCTTAAATAATAAATGGTATTAAAGCTCTTATTTTTTGTAATCTATTTTTCCATTTAACATTATGTAATTTTAGTATTGCAAATATTCAAATTTTTAATAGACACAAAAATTGAAGCACCTTTTGTTTTTAAATATTTAGAAATAAGAAGTAAAGCAAAAAAATTCGGACACTATTAAATTAATCCTCTAATTAAACGGTAATTAATACAGAGTTTTTAAAAATGAAAAGTTCTTTCTATCTTATTTTTATTTGCTTTAAAAAAAGCTCAATTAAATGTCAGAGAAAGGACAAATCTTTGCAACCTGATGGTTTTTTAATAAAAAAATAAGTTACCAAACAACCAAATAAACTGAAATAATAATTATTAGAAGGAATTCGTGAACATCAGCGTTGTAGCTGATTTAAACTATAAAAAATAACAACCCCAATATAAGAAAACTTCAGAAAATGCGATTTACAGGCTCAAAATACTACCATTTTAAATAATTAATTAAGTTATAATAGGAAGATATTATAAGAATATTATTTATAGCAAATTTTTATTAAACCATTATTTTCATGATTTTTATTCTTGTGAATAGAATTTTATTAAATGAGCTATTTTAAATTAGCATTTTTTAAAACGTTAAATACTTACAGAACGTGATATGCATAAAACAAATAAACCTGATTATACAGATAATTTTGAGACCCTAATTGTTGAATTTGAGCCCGAAATACTTCTTTTGAAAGACTGAGTATTTTGGTCTAATTTCTTAATTTAGATAATAAAGTTTTGGCTTATTAATCAAGCTTATGTAAACAATTATGCTTTTCAGAATTTATCTAATTATATGAAACCCAGGAACTAGAATTTATTTGTTCAAAAAATTTTATACCGGCTTTTAAATAGCTATTTAAAACATTCATGAAATTCCAAATTATAGCGGTTTTGACAAATATATGCCATTTAGCTATAAACCAAGACATATTTAACACATAATATCTCTACTTTAAATACATTGTTATTAGGATTTATTTTTTATACAACAAAAAGATCTCAGGGGCTTTATATTAATGACTTAATACAAAATTCTAGAATTTTTTATGAACTCAAGAAATTACTAAACTATTTGAAATATATAAGTAAAAAATAACTATCTAGACTTAATCAAGCTTAAAAATAACTAAATGATCTACCAAATCATTATTTCATTATAAATACGCTTCACAAAAGCGAATTTTCTAAAGTGCTTCAATATTTGTGCCGCGCAATATTTTCGACTATTTTACAATACCCAAGATGAAGGCTATTAGAGTAGATAAAATTTAAAGATCTTGATTATATGCATAAAAGCTATGTTTTTTAAAAATATCAACTTTGTATGTATCATAGCTTTTTCTAAACAGGTGCTTCATTTAATTTTGTCCAGAAGTGTACTATTTTAATAAGTCAATAGAGTATAGTCTTAAGATTACGTTTGTATACACTCAAAAATATATAATTTGGAGATAAAAACCATTTAACTTTGTTCAACATAGACTTTATCTCTCTTGAAGTGAGACAGTTTTCGTCAATCATTTTTTGTTATTAACACTAAACGTACCGATGAGGTCAATTTGACGTAAAACATTTTTTAAATCAAAATATCATAAAAACTATATTATATTCTTATTGAAATAAAACCATGATAATTAATAAATTAAAGTCTCTTTTTATTTGGTAATTAATTTTTTCTTAACATTTTTTGCTTTTATTTGTATAAATCTTGTATACCTATTTCTACCAAATGAGGTCAATTTGACCTCATCTTAAAAACAAAAAAAAATATATACAATAAATGCAAATGGTGATATTAACAAGAAACTGTGATATGTTAATAAGGAAACATCAATTTACATTTCATTGTTTTTTGATTAATTTTATCATGTATTTCTATATAAAATTTTTCAAAATGAATATAGAAGGCATCCGAAATCACTTTTGACCAGAACTTGTATCAAGTAAATGTGTAATAACAACTGGCACAATAAGAATAAAAATAGATTTAAGAAGAAGATTTATTAGCAAGAAAATCTTAGCTTTGATTTACTAATTAAAAAAATATATGGCAATTAAATATGTATACTAATTTGACTTTTAAAAAAATCATATATAATAGAAGTGATTAGCTTAAAGTAGTTAGGTTAGAGGGTGTCGAACTTTTTAAGGTAGGTTCTTCAATGACCCATTATAGCTTCTCAAATTTATTTTTAAAAAACAAGGTATATAAAATTAATTATATTTATGAGGAAAACATACTTCCTATATAAATCGGTAGCTTAAAACAAACGCTTTTATATAAAGTATATATTAAATTAATATCTCAAAATAGAATTTTGATTATAAATGTTGATAAATTACCTCGCCTTAAGCTGTAAAGCGTATAAAGTTCTGCAGATTCTATATGTAATTTCAAAACTCACAAAACATGATATATAACTAACTTTATTTTTAAACAGAATTTTCATAAGAAATTCATTAATCAATAACTAAATTTCTTGTCCTCTTGTGAAAGATGAAGTCTATAAACCCCATCTAGAAATAGTCTTGAGGATCTTTGCTTAATTTCTTCCTTTTTTGTGTTATAAGTTCTTGAATAATACTAAAATTTTAAGAGATACATAATGCTTGTAAAATTTTCTATCTTTAAGTCCTCGGTAGCTAGCAATTATATTAATAATATACTATTCTTATCAAAAAAGCCCGTATACTAAAACTTCCTTCAACAAAACCTAAGTAGCTTGTATTCATTAAATAAAAATAAATTAGTTAATTCTTTTAAAATTTAAAGACAAATATACATAGAAAGTAAGTTTTGAAGTTATTGAACTTCTGTAAAATATGGCCATCAATCATCCATACTAAATATGTATGCTTCTTTATAAAGTCTTCGCAAAAACAGGGTTTTATTATACTGAGGTCAATTTGACCTCATTTGGTAGAAATAGGAAATAAAAAATCCCGGTAGGTTTAGTGTTAATAAAATACCAAAGTAATCATAAATAAAATAATATGAATACAAAATTACAAAAAATATATAAACCACTTAATTTATTTTTTGAATCAACAGTATTAAGTTCTTGTGTGTTAAATTCTATCTCAGCACATTCTCATTATATTATTTCAAAAAAATTTCTATTGATTGGATTACAAACCATTTTTTGTTAAAATTATAATTAACATCGTTGAAAGAATTACCAGTTTCACACATTTATTTTTCTTTAGCTCTCTCATTTTACTTAATTTCAATATAATAATTATTAGAAACATACAGAGTATTATTTATTTTATACTTACAGGTTATAAGAATAATTTCTTTTCATTTATATCATGTGTATTTGATGAGTAGAATTTCAATCAAACATTAAATAGTTATCAATTAATATAAAAAATATTTACAAACAAAACTATAGTATTTCACAGGTTTTATGCGCAAAAAATTTTAGCAAGACTTTGCGCGAATAACCTACCGAATGATTAATTTTAATTACGTTTATTTAATCTGAAAATTATTATTTTACAATGTCTTTATTTTCTCTTATAAATCCATTTTTTTAATTGATCCTGATGAGATAAAAGTAAAAACTCGGTCAAAATTTTTGCACATAAAACCTGTGAAATACTGTAATAACTTTGATTTAATGATAAAAAATTTCATAAAAACATAAAGCAAAAATTTATGACATAAAAATTCTAGAATTATGTTCAATATAACTTGATACGCACTAATTATATAGAGACTTTTATTAGTGGCTTTTTCTGATGCCAACAAATTAAAATAATCGTCAAATATAGAGAGTGAAACTTATAATGGTTTGACAGTATAAATATAAAAACAAGTATTAAAATAAAACAAAATAGATAAATACTATAAAACCAAAAATGATAATAACAAATTGGATAAAATTTAATCAATTTTTAACAAATTTACATATTGATACAAAATATATAATATTAGATTTTAACTGATTTAGAATTCTCTATCTTTTCACTTTTAATATAATCATTAAAAAACTTCGCTATAAAAAACTCTCAAGTTAATTCTTAAATTTAGAAACCCAATTTTTACACAATATAACCAAGTTCGACTGTATATTGGATTCTCGTATACTAAAATGATATTTTAATAACCGAAAACATTTTTTATTAAGATTAAAGTGTTTAGGAATAAAAATATTTTTTATATATGTTACATTTTTTATTATACGATTTTATAAAATCTTATTTCGATTTTTGAAAAATTTGCGTACTTATTAAACACATAATTAGTCTAATAATGCTTATCTATAAAATCATACTAAATAAGGATATATAGAAATAACAAATTAAAAAATAATTTCTAGAATTTAAAAAATTTATATTCAAATTTAATTTTATTAAAGCCAAAAAAAAATTTAAAAAATATTTATCAATATTTTAAAAATTAGTATAAAATTCAAAATACAGAAAAATCTTTTTTTTTAATGATTATCATTAAATTTTTTATTAAAATTAATAATTTTCGTTTTTTAAACCTGTTATCTTAAATATTATTTTACCAAGAGATATAACTGAGATAATTTTAATAAAAGCAAAACTATATAAGAAACAAAGAAACAAAAAATTTTAAATGAACATAGAAAATATCATAAATAAATTGCCTTCCATATATGAAATACTTCATATAGAGAACAAAAGTAAGAGATATAGAAGAAAATCAATTGAAATTTTAAGATGTTTTGGTTGTCTAAATTGTTCTAAATCATATGGTACTTTAAATCATTTGAATAATCATATAAGATTAAAGATGCATGGTAGAAAAAGAATTCACTATGAATTTAAATAAAGAATTTTACTTTTTCAAATAATATTTAAAATTTTTTAATATCTCTTGGTATTAATTAAAATTTAATACATTTTAATAGATTTTTAAATATATTATGTAGAAATATATCTTTATAAGATGTTTGTGTTTTATAACTTTAAAAATAATAACTATGTGATATAATATCAAATATGTATATTATATAAAATTTTTAAAATAAAAAACGTATTCACAAATATTCGATTTTAGATCTTGGATCTCTAAAATCTAGATCGATCAAATTTTTGTAAAGATCTACATTCAATTTATAAATTGTATAAGTATAGAAAAAAATTAACAAGCTATTAAAACCAAAAAATAAAATTATTAACAATTATTTATATCTTAATTTTGCTATATGACTTTGTATTATTATTAATTTTATTATTGTTAATATTAATACTAAAAAAATATAAAATAAATCATATATGTTTAATTAAAAAATTGAGTTAATAATTAAATATAAGCTATATTTTTATGTTAAATATTATCCGTTTTTTAATTTTTAAAAATATCGACTGTAAAATGATATTAACATCTAATCATAAGCCAATAAACTTTCTTACATATCATGATTATCATAAATTTGAAGCAAATTATGAAGATGCAAATGAGCATCTTTAATTTATTTAAAATACTTTTAATAATTTTTATTATATTTACTATTTTTAATGTCTTTTTTGTATCTAATAAAACTTAGTAATTAAAATTTTATTAGCATATTAAATAAAAATTAAACGTAAGTGTAAATAAATTTTTAAGTTTATACCCTTTATTAGTTGCCAAGTAAGGATTGGATCTCATATGATTATTTTTTCGTTTTGAAATTTAAGGATTAAATCTTATTCTTTATCCTTAAAATTACAATTTTAAAATATGGCAAAAAAATTTTATAATTATTTTAGTTATATTTTAGAATATATTTAACTCATAAATGAAACTTATAAACAAAGATAATAATTTTTTTAATATTATTTATAATAAATTTTAACCTATATTATGTTGTTTTTAAATTGTATTTATTATAAGCTTTATTTTTTTTTGTCAAAATACAAGAGATATTCATACATCGCCAATGATCAGTTAAAAAAAGTTTCAAAAATCGATTTACATAATTTTTGATAAAAAATTAATAATATTACGAAATCAATATCATATTACGATTTAATAATTATTTTAAATTTGTTTTGATTTTTTATATGTTTAATATTTTTTTAAAATATAAAATTTAATTACAATGTTTCATATTTTCTTGGTATATGTTTAATAAGTTTTTTTTATCTTTGCTTTTTTGTCATTTTTATTTGATGTTGTTATTCTTAATTCACTATTCTGTTTCAATTTGATCAATTACGATTACTTAAACAAAATTTTTAATAACCAAACTTGGCAAAAAGATAAAAGTTGTTATAAAAAATTTAAGTATAAAAACCAAGGTAAAACAAAACATTAAATAAATGATAAAATTACCATCAATTCAAGAATTATTTAAAGATATTTATAAAATAAAAAAGAAAAGATTTAGAAGAAAAGCTCATGAAATTCCTAGAAAATTTTCTTGTTTTTATTGTAATAAATCTTATGGTACTATCAACCATTTAAATAATCATATTGTTTTAAAAAATCATGGTATGAAAAGAACAAGATCTGAATTTTTTTAATTAAACACATTATATTTTTATTTTTAATGTTATTTATAACTGTTTTAAAGTACTATAAATTAATATAATACATTTTATATATGCTTAAATATAAATGTTTAGTTTTATTTGTGAAATTTAATCATGCTATTTACTCTTATTTATTATTCAATCATCTTATATACTTATTTATAATAAACTTAATTTTTATTTCATTTATTATCAATTTTATAGCTTTATAAATACAAAATTATAGCGTATGTAAACTTAGAAATACTTATGTAAGATTACTTATATTTTATTTAATGTATTTCGTTTTTTACTCATTGTTTATTATAATAAATTAAGTTTGATTTTTGAGATCTTCTATCTATTAAAAAATCGGTCATAGATCTTTACTAAAAAATCGATAAATTTATATAAATTATATTTTATTATATTTAATATTAGTCATTAAAAAAAATATTTAGTCTAAATAAACATAAAGAGAATCCAATTATAAATATTGATATAGATTATTAAAAAAAATTTTATACTTATTTTTTACACAGTGTTAAAATTTCATATTGTAACATTTTATTGATCTTAATATAAATTATCTTTTTCTTTATACTAATTATGTTCAATCACATGATTAAATTTTAATCAGTTATTAAAATTACCAAGAATACTTTTAGAAAATTATGTATCTTGTTTATTCAAAAATTCATATATATTGAAATTTATTTTATTACTTTTTACTTATCAATGTTGATCTACATATATAATTTATTTTTTTATTTCTTTGATTTTAAAGTATAAAAAAATATATTATATAAGGTCAACTATAAAGGCAATAACGAAAACCATTATTCAAAAAAAATTATTTAATTTTGAGTAGAGAAATTTTTAATGTGTTTTAAATATATGAGATTTTTCTCAAGAACTATACTGAATCATAAAAATACAAGTAAAAAATTCATTTGAGGATAATTACATGTTTGATCGTAAACTTTAAACAGTAGGCTAGTGTTTTTTATTTTAATTTTTTAGTTATTTCTATATACATAGGTGCAGATAAATGTATATACACTCTATAGATCAATTGGCCCATATCAAAAGTACAAAAAAATAACAAAAATATAATTTTCTATTGTAAAAATAATGAAAATGTACATTAATCAATTTTTCAACAGAGAAATATTTTCACTAAAAAATTATTGATGTTTTAAAATGTTAATAAATTTTTTTACATTTTATACTAAGTCAATATAAGGATAAAAATAAATGATATAATAATTAAGTTTTGGACTCTTAATATATATTAACGCCTTTAGCGTCGGAATTGTAGCCCGTTGTTATCATTACAATTACCACGAAAAATTCAACAAAATCAATTTGAAAAACTAAATAAAAAGATAAAATCAACCCCATAAGAAACACATACATTTAATCTTTCACAATTTTTTACTTTTTTATAAATATCTATAATAATTCTTTTTTCTTAATCACTATTTATTATTTAAAATTTTGTTTGATTTTTTTCTGTTAATTGTAATTATGACTTCGGGCTACAAGTACAACCTATAGCCATATTAACTTGTATACTATAACAGGAAATTACGAAAATAAATTTTCTATATTTCTTTTAACTTTTGTAATTGTAGAATTTCTTTTGTGCTAATTAACTTATAACAATTCATACTTCATAAGTTTTTTAAATTTAAGTTAGAGTTTTTTGGGTACAATTAATATACATTTTATAAATAATTTATTCATTATTTTAAATCAGTGTATTTATGTATTTTTATACTACTACAAATACTCCTTCCCATCAAGTTTCTACCTTCACAAAGGTAAACATAAAGTTTCTAGATAAAATATATATTTTTTATAATTATAGTATCATATACAATCTTTTTCTGAAATCTCCTTCTCTTTTAGCAACCCTCAGAACTATTTATCTGTCTCCTTGATTTTTGCATTTTATTCTTGCATCTTAAGGCTTCGATTGATCTTTAGGCTTCATAGTTTCATAAATGTTACTTACATCTACAAGAGGATCTATTTTTTATTTCCGAATACATTTTTTATTTCCGAATACATTTTTTAATAGAGAATTTTTTAAAATAACTCTTATCCTTGATAATTTTATTAAAATGAAATATTTGTTTAGGAACCTGTACTTATAGTCTAACTCTTTCAAATTCTCGTGAAAGTTTTGACTTGATGTGTTAATTTTTAGGCATTTATTAGATGTTTGTATTCAATAATTTACCTTTTTTATTCTTGTGCGTAATAAATTGTTCAATCAATTTTATTTTGGTATTCATATAATTCTTTGGGTCTTCCGAATTCAATGATGATTCAATTTATTCTTTTTTGTATAATAAGTAGGGTTAGGCCAAAATCCGGGGTTTCACGATGATTTAACCCGAATAAATCGGTAAAAATCAGTGGAAAAAACCGGGGTTTTATAAAAAAATCGGGGTTTATATTTGTTGTCTAATTAAGCTTTATTTTTG
>JAQFYD010001501.1:0-11970 GCA_034694225.1 Bourletiella hortensis
CCACACAAACTTCATCCTTGTGAATGCGGCAGTTCACCAGGAAGTGCTTACAGCACATTAATTAAGTTCTGGAAGCAGCAGAAAACGCAGATGAGAGAACATTTATGCGGGAAATGCATTCAAGATATTTCTGTTCCTAAATTTTGCATTCCACCGGAATACGCTTCCCAACGTGGCTGCAAGCCTTTTACGTTCCCAACGTGTCCCCCGTCCGGCATTGACTATTCGCCATGTTATAGTTCCTCTTTGCCCGCACGAAGATGCGAGACACATCCCCAACTGGCCGGAAGGAAGTCCTCTACAGCTCGGCATCGACAGGGAAAATTGCCCCTTCACGACCACCACACCCAAGGTGAACGAGCCGCTCAGAGGGACAAAACAATGCAGTCAGGTTCGGCAAGAAATAAAGTTACTCAGCAAGGACGTTATATACGAGCTGACAGGGGCACACAGGGTCAAGGTCAGAAGGATGTGTCACAGCAAAGTATGCCTCGTTCAGCAAGGGAAGATGCGGCGCAGACAACTCAAGCACAGAAAGCATCCACGGCAGCCGGGGACCAAAAGATTGGTAACGCTGGTGTAGCTACTGGAACATCGACGGAGGCACCAGAGGAGAAAGATGAAGAATGTGAGGAGGATCCGAAGCCACAACAGGATGAAACGGACAGTCAAACTGAACCGATAGAAACAGGAGTAATGGCCAAAAGATTTAAAGCAAGTTCCCGTAAACGCGTTAGGTGTAAGGACAGGATAAAGGCAACCAAGTCCGTCATTGCTGCAGCCACCAGTCAGTCACGACTGAACGTGTCAGCAATACCGTCAGCTTGTAGTTCGGCATCACAGAGTAAAACTGGACTAACTTCAGCTAGTCAGACTAGCTCTCCTGGTGGGCCTAATAAACCACCATCAGAAAATCGTGGAACACAGAAGAAAGCATCCCCTGTGCAGTCAGCTAAAGTTGGGACCACAATGCCAGGGAAATCTGCGTCAATCGGGACTGATAATGAACCGTCACCTCGTGTAGCCTCCGGAACAGATGCCGATGCCTTCGTCAAGTCTTCGGGAACACAAATTTCTGGCCAACCCGTAAAATTTTCTGAAGGCAGTGGACCATCTTCGTCCACGACTGGAACGGGTGCTGATAAAATTCCAAGTTCAGATAAGGCTGAGGGCGGAATTCCAACTGTAACTGCTGGTGCGAGTACAGACAAGCCTAAATTGACATCCTCGGGGACTGACGGTCTGGCGAAACAAAGTTCAGGAACCGATACGTTTAGTAAAAGCTTAGCAGACAGCGGAGTACAGCTTCCAAGACCTCCACATTCAGCTCCAGCGGCGACAGGTAGTGACAGGGTAGATGATGCATCCCAGACAGGACGACCTGAAAGTGCATCTTCTGCGACGCAACCCACAAGAACTGAATCTACCAGTGCTGGAACTGCACCAGGTGAAAAAAGAGGAGCTGGAACTGGAACTGAAGGTCCAGCCTCTGCTTCAACGCAAGTTGGACCCACTGGAGGGAAGGATGCCGCAACAGAAGGAATGGGTCGAAAACCAACTTCAGAATACGGCGGTTCAGCAGGACTTTCTGTGGATGCAAAAAGCGTGGGAGCACAACCGGACGCCGCTGATAGATCGATCGGCACTGTGTCTGATGGAAAAGATGAATCGACTGATGCACGTTCAGACGGTGTGGACAAATCGGCTTCTGCGAAGCCGCAGCAAGATGATGCTGGAGTCACAACACAGTCTACAGGTCTTGATAAAGAAACTGGAATCGCGCCAGAAAAGAGAGACGGCTCCACAGGAGCAAGGCCAGGAGATGGGACGGACAAGTCAGCTTCTGCAAAGCCGCAACAAGGTGAGGCTGGAGTCGCTACACAGTCAACAGGTCTTGATAAAGAATCTGGAGCTTCACCAGAGAAAAGGGACGGCTCCACTGGAGCAAAACCAGGAGACGGACTGGACAAATCAGCAACAGCACTGCCATCGAAGCGCGACGGCAGTGCTGCAGCGCAGCCATCACGTCAAGACAGAGCTGCAGGAGTTAGCCCAGAAACACAAGACACTGCCGCGGGTGTCAAAATGGATGACGGAATTGACAAATCTATAGAAGCTTCGCCTGAAAAGAGAGAGACAGGTGCTGGAGGGCAACCTGGAGCAGGAAAAGATAAGTCAGCGGGAGCTTCTCCAGGAACTGCTGAGTCAGGAGGCTATACTGAGCCTTCCGGTGTTGATGAATCAGTATCTGCTAGTCCAGCGAAATCTGCGGCTGCCTCAACAACCGACACCCCTGGCACAAGTAAATCCACCGGTGCCACGCCGGACATTGCGACTAGCGGCACTGTGGGTCAGCCTGGAGTGGCAGACAAATCTGTGGCTCCTGATTCACTGTCATCCCTTGGTGCTTCCACTGACCAGCCGAGCTCTGGGGAAGCAGGCACTGGCCCTATCACGGGCACGGAACCAGAAGCTTCACAAACTGGCAAACCCGGAGTAGCCGACAAGACTACCGCTCAGCAGCCTCCTCCTTCCACAAAAATTGGCACGGAAGAACCACAGTTACAAGATAAAGCTACCGCCCAACCCCTAGACAAGACTGCTCAAGGGACCGAAACAACATCACCGAATGATAAAACTGCTCAAGTCAACACAGTCAATACTCCGACTGAGACCGGTGCAGTTCAAACTGATCAAACTGGAATATCTAAAGCCGATAGAGTGGACAGAGTCGTCTCCACATCAGGTGGTGCTACAAAGATAGACAATGCAGCAAGCACAGTTCCCAGATCTGTAACGGATGGATCTACTACACCAAAAGTAAAGCCAAGCGTGGCTCAAGGGGTTGGATCCAGACCCACAGTGAAGAAGTCAATAAGTTTCAAAGATTTTAACAAGAAAGACCTTAAGTCGGGAGTGCAAAAATTTGATAGACCATCAGTTACCTCATTACGTTCTGTCAGACCATCTTCTGCACCACCTTCTGCGCGACCTTCAATAATTCCCATATCTCCATCATTACGAGCATCCATTCATTCGGTACCTCCTGAAGTTCGCAAGTCAATTTCACAACATCTTTCATCTGATAGGTCCAGGCCCATTATGAAAGTTGAGCTTCCCAAACGCTTCAAGTCAATTTCTAAACCCAGAATGAGCACCGTAGGCATCGAAGATACCGGAGAGGCATTAGATACCGAGAAGGATCCAACTACTCATGTACCGCAACTAGTACCCAGGAAATCTGCAGCTTTTGGCGAACTCCCTATAACAGGACCAGGTCGCGACGCAATTACAGGAAGTGAATACACAGATGATGGGACGACGGGCACAGCCGTAGAGGATGCTGGTGAGAAATAAATTCTATTCATTTGTGCGTAATACGGAAGTGAGATCAAGAATTTTATTTCAGTGACAGACACGGAAGGAACGAAACGTTCTCGTGGCGCTGGAGCACAGCCTTCCACAAGTACTACAGGGACTGATACAACTGCTCCTGAAGTTGGCACTGCGGCCACGGGGGAGATACAAGAGTACCATGATGGAGAAATCCCAGGTGATCGCCTTGATTCGGCGAAGGATGACTGGACCGGCACAAACGTTGTTGGGAGCGACAAAGGAGACCAGACTGGAACCATCCCTAAGGATGATCCTTGCTTGAACAATGTGACACAGGCTGTTGTCGGTGACATTATTGACGCAGTGGCATCAGATTTTGGGCTTCCACCAAATGAGTTTGATCCATGTTGCCTTGACGAACAGGACGGTAAACCTGTTTGCACCCAAGGTGAAAATCTGAAGGATATTTGTTGCTCTACATGTGGTGGAGCTAAGGTGGTCGCAACTGAGGCTCCCGTGTTGCCCATGACGTCAATCGGCACGAGCTTCACACCTAATGATGCGCAAACTCAAGCACATCTTCTCAGTATGGGTGGAGACGTAGCTAGCCAGGCAGCACCATCCAGTATACCAGGAGCGACACAAATTGATATTGATCAGCCAGGCTATTCCAGAGGACGTAAGGGTGAGGTTGACGCTAGAAGAGCACATACAGCAGCGGCAACAGCAGGAGGAAGTCAGACAAATCTGGTCGATCAAGCAACCGAAGGAAGATCCCAAACAGGGATCGACTCTGGTGTAGGATTTAAGCCAGCAGAAACAGCCCGTCAAGACATCCACTCTTCTGCAGTGGGCCAGGATGGCAGTATGGCTGGAACAGGAGCAGTACCAGCCTACGCACAACCAAATATTGGTGCAACGCAGGCTGGAGGATCAGATCCCAGTGGGTTACGTAGTAGAACTGATACGGCTATAAATACAGGGTTGCCTCAGCAGCAGATGGGTGCTTTGCCCCCAGGAACGTTTACAAGTACTGGAGTGGATCCTCGGATTCAATTAGCTGAAGCGGCTAGTCAGAATGTTCAACCGCTTAGTAATGATGCAGCAGTAAATGCAGAGGGCTATGGACTACAAATGGGGACACCCCGTGGAGTGCAGGCTTCTCAGATTGGGAGGTCAATTGTTCCGGGATTAACTTCTGGCTCAGCAGGAGTTCCGGCGCAAGTTTACCGGAGTCAGCCAGGAATGCCTTCCATGGCTGGTTACGGGAGTCAAGTGAGAGGAATGCCTTCTGGCAGTTACAGTCCTCAGCCAAGTACAGTGCCCACGATGGGCTTTGATCCACAGGCAGGTGTTCGTCAGGCCCAACAGAGCTTTGGCCCTCAAGTCGGGTTTCCACCATTCACACAAGGCTCTCAGGTTTCTGGCCCGCTGGCCCAAAACTATGGTTCCCTGTACACACCGACGGCTCCAAGGCAGGGACTCTCCCCTACTGCCCTCACATATGGCACTCAATATGCATCCTCGGTTCCTCAGCAAATATCAAGAGCTGCACCCGGAATTTCACAGCAATCGCCTTCTTCACAGCAGCAAAATATTGCCCGAACAGGTACTCTGGCTCCAGAAAATCGTGCATACAGCGTCGCAGGGTACGAAAATGACGATTTTGGCGTCGAAAGTGGAAAAAAATTCGCAGAAACAGCTGCCCCCTACAAACAACAACTGGTGGAGAAAACCATAGCACAAATGAAAAACGCTGCAGCTCAACACCCTCTTGGTCCCACAGGTTATAACACCTTACAGACCAAACCGTCTGCCGGGATCAGATTGCGGAAACCAGTTGCAAAAGATGGCAAAGTTAACAGCGGAGCAACTTTAACCGAACGTGAGCTCCGCGGTGCCTACCGAGGGTGTTGTAGACATGGCCCCCTCATACCAATGTGCGACGAAAATCTTCCCATGATCGAAGAAATCTATGTTCAATCACGTGAAGTTACACCACTTTCTGATCTGTTAGCAGAACGTGCCTTACGAAGAGCAATAAATGAAGCTGCTGGCCCTTGTGACCCTTCATTTATCGAAGGGCCACCGGGTGGACCTCCTGGTTCAGGTGGCGCCCCTGTTGGGAGTCGTAGTCCTGGAAGGAACAAAGAAAAACCGAAACACCTTCAAGCTGGTGATTCCGACAACGCCAAATCATACGTTACCCAAGCAACATACCAAGCCTCATCTCTACCACCAGAATCTGACAATGCGGGTTCAGACTCCCAAGCCCGACTACCCCCGATGCCTACGTCACCCCAAAGAATACAAGCACCATCAAGTGATCACAGATCATGCGGTCAATCCTACCTTGAAATTCGTCAAAAAATTGAAATATTACGAGCCAGATTGCAACAGTTCAAGCAACAACTAAGCAGTTCCGGAGTCAGCTGCCCTCCTCCTCCCGTCGGTACAACACAAGACAATCATCCTCCTCCTCCACCACCACCTCCCCAACCAAATAAAATTCAGAGCTACACAGTACAAACAGTAATAACCTCAATACGTCCTCAATTCGACCCTGAAGATACTCACGCAAAAGACATCATTCCACTACCATCTTCACTCAAACGTGTCCAGTTGCCGTCCCAAGATGATGAGCCACAAGATCTGACTGTGTCTTTTGAAGAAAAGAAAAAATTCTTGGAATCTGCAGGATTCTCCGTAGAAAATTCACCTGGTACTTCCTCAATCGAAATTCTCTTCCCACAACGCCTTTCACCTCATTTCGATGCAACAACAAACGTCGATCCCGAAACTTTGACCTTGCTACTGAACCAGGCGGCTTCTAAAACGGTAAATTTTAAATTTCATCTCTAAGCTCATGCATACAGTTCTTACGTATAATTATGTGAAAATTCGAATCAATGACAAAAATTATTTCTTCACAGGAACGTACTCACGTACGTGGTCGAATTGAGTCCATGAGAGCTCAGTTGGAAGAGACGAGACAGAGTCTGAGACATAAGGGAATTTTACCTGAAAAGAATGATTTCCCCAATGTAGGTCATAGTAGTGACCCGAAACGTAAAAAGAAGAAAAATGCAAAAGAAAACGATAAAAATTCAACAGAAAACCAACAGTCTACTGAGCCGGACGGTAAACGGAAGAAAAAGAAGAAGAAATGACGTCAGCGTTATTTTTATTATTTTTCCCTTTTCAATAATAAAACTTGCTTCATTTTTGCCTCATGTTTCACTCAAAATATTTAAAATATTGTATGAAAACGGGTTTTTATGGAAAAGCAGAAAAAAATATTGCGGGGTGAAAATATTATAATGAGATTCAGTGGTTCGTTAACGGAGACGGCATGCCATTGAGAGGTCGTTGGGACTTGGTGGCGGTTCGTTTGAATAGTTCGGTGGAAAAATAAAACTGGCGGGATGTGACGTCCGGAGCGGAAGTGTGGTGTTTTCGGAAAACGCTTGAGCATTTTCATTGGCTTTTCCTGTTTATTTGTAAAAATTAAAATTACATAGAATTTTGCATTTTTTCTGCTGCTTTTGCCTATAGACACTTGTAGACTTTCGTTGATACTTGAAAGACTTTTCTGCTCGGTCCCCGGCTGGCCAAGGTCATGGGTGAAGTTAGAAATGCTCATGTAATGTGCGCAGTAATTGCTCAAAAATTTGGTGGATTGTTACTTAAAACTTACATTTGAGAGACGAGCTTGTAACAAATTATTTTGCTGAACTTACCGATGAAAATATTTTTTTCCAAAAGAAAACGTGCAATGGAGTGCGAACTTGTATTGTTGACGGCGGGACTTCGCTTTCGATATTGAGGAAAAAGCTAAAGGGTTTAAATGAGGTAAGCACAGTGTGGCTATTGAGATCATGAGTTATTTTCTGAGTACTGTTGACAGGATGACTTGAAATGTATTTTTGTTACAGATAAAGTTACTGAAGAGGAAGGACGTTTTGAGGAAAATGGATGGAGGGCCGAAGGGAGATCTGGATTATGAGTTCAGTACAGAAGATGTTCAATTGTGGCCGTGGGATTATCATCATTATGAACCTCCTGGATCTGTAAATCATTCTGACCTCTACAACTGCGGTCTGAAAAATCGTTGTGAATCTTGTAGGAAGAGAGGAGTAGATTCAGATTTGTCCTATTTGTGGACTCCTCCTCCTACTCCAACTGTGTCATCAGTAGAGACTGAAGAAGAAGAAGGAGAGGAGATCATTGAGAAAGGAGAAGCTGTTATTCAAGGAATCATTCCAATCAACTTAAGTGTGTCCATCATGTATACCAATACGGAGTGTAAAGTCCAACCTGGAAACCCATGTTTCATTTGTTCCGAAGAAACGGAAGAACTATTACGTTTGGTCCGTTGGATCGTTCAAGGTGACCTGCTTCCGAAGGACGATGATGATGTCGTAGGCGAGATAGCAGGGTCAAGAAAGTCTCCAGTTGTGACGACAACTGTTATAAAATCTTCATCTAGATGTTCATCAACTGAATCGGACGCTGGCTCGTCTAAACTGGAGCGTACATTCAAGAAAGCTACGGAAGATCAGTCGGGAATAGAATCAAATTATCCAAGTTGGTCTACCGTTGTTCGAGATACCTCCAGTTATCAGTCATTGTCGTCATCATCATGTGTGGGGGAGGCAGTTGTTCTCCCCGTGTCATCCATTCAGTCCATAGTATCTCATATGACTGTTCCGAAGCCAGATGAGGATAGAAAGCAGAAAGATGAAGATCGGACACAACCGCCTCGTAGCTTCATCGTGGCAGGTCATGATCATTGCTGTTGTCAGAGGTCACTGAAGTGTTCATATGGATCCAGCTCATCAGCTCATGCGGATTTGAATGTGAAAAATCACCAACAAGTACCAACGACGACAATTCTTCCGGGACCCCCACCAACAGTATTTCATGTTCCTTATCATGCAGCAAGAGTTCACCCAGTTAGCTACACTTCTTACTATCCAACTGTATCATGTGCTGCACCACCATCGAACTTTTATCATGGTGGTCATATGAGTTACAGCACAAATCCACCTTTTGGATTCGGCAGCTATCATCATCATTTTCCTCAGTATCATTATTTCCCTAATGCAGCAACTACATATCAATGCCACAAGGTGCAAGAGAAGGGGATAAGTCAAGAAAAATTGAAAGATGCTTCGGGCTATCGAAAATCTGTTTCTGCACCTGCCGGTACTCCGGTTGCTGGACGTAGCCCCCGGGGATTCGAATTGAAAAGCCATGAATTTCCGTCTTTGATTCCATCTGACAAAATTATAAATGGGCAGGTCTCTACAAAGGGTTTACTTCCACCTCAGAATAAAAAGAAACCAAAGTCGCCTGCATCTGTAAAATCAACATCATCTGTGAAGAGCTCCAAGTCATGTTCAATGAAAGATAAACCGTCCACATCTCTGAACAAGAATACAATTGGGTCTGTGTTAAAGATGACGAAATCTGCAACAGGAAATTCCTCAAAATGTCGTGAGAGCTCCGTGGAGAAACACAGCGACAGAACAGAGGAACTGAAAAAGACTGAAGAACTTAGTCTTTTGAATTCGCATAATGTATGTGATGGAAACAAAGTTGAAGATGGACCACCTCACTCAAAAGCCCCCGAGAATAATAACCTT
Organism: Bourletiella hortensis; assembly: GCA_034694225.1. Lineage (NCBI taxonomy): Eukaryota > Metazoa > Arthropoda > Collembola > Symphypleona > Bourletiellidae > Bourletiella > Bourletiella hortensis. The sequence goes on from JAQFYD010001501.1 coordinate 8,985, forward strand.
GCTCTTGCCTGTGAATCGTGCGAGTCAAAAGCAGAGGACCACGAGAACCTGGAGACTGAAGTAGTGGATCCCATAGCACAGGTAGAAGATTCTCAAACAGTTTTAGAAATCCGAGATCAGAAGGTGGAGCCTGATGAAAATAACGTCCAGGCTGAGCAATCCTACTGTCATATTTCTGAGGAAGAGAGTTCGAATGCACAAGTCGAACAAGAGCTTGCCCCTCCAAAAGAGAAGAAAAAGGGGAAAGAGAAGAAATTGGCCAAAAAGGCCAGGAAATTAGCAGCAAAAGCTGCTAAGAGCAAAGGTAAGTTAATGGCACATCTCAGTTCCCACCACTGTCATCATATATACAAAATACTCATTCATTTTGATCAATTTTGTAGCTGAAATCAGTTCAACTGAAGGGACCATTGCAGCCCAGAGTTCATCGTCAGATTCAAAACTTACAATACGTCCAGTCTCACCTGCCGTCCAACATAATCAAAAACAGATGAAGAGAGATTTATTAAATCCAGACATGAGGATCCCACGATCAAGTACTGCTCTATGTCTTTTTTCTTCCTTTGCATCCTATTAAAAAAAAATATTTTTTCATAGTGAGAATGAGAGCTTTAGAAGCCTGCCGACGGAACATTTCAACCATGGATTCAGACCAAGAGCAAGAAACTGAAAGTGATTCCAATTCAGATAATGATGAAACTTTCTTTGACTGCACGGCAGCTCCAGTAGTTGGTCAGTGTCAGAAGGGACCACCGAAGGTACAGTAGTTGAATCATAAACATCATAAACATTTATAAACATTAATATGCTGATGAATAACTGCATCTAATCATCCATTCATGAAAATTATTTCAGCCTAAAAGTATCTCAATTCATACGGATGACTATTCCATTAAGCAGCGTCAGAAGCGAAGAAAAGACAAGGAAGCTAATAATAACAATTATCAAATCCAAAATGACCATGACCATGATGTGGGTGTGCAAACTGATTAGAATTATTTCTGCATTTATGTATTGACAAGATTCACAATATCCTCATGTACTTCTGTTTAATTCTGTGACGAGAATGTATTATGTACAATTCATACAAGTAAAGTGACGTTTATTTGTCGTACTATTTTGTCAAGTAAGCCCTTGCAAGTTCCCCAACAACTGCCTTATTGGCTCCCAGTGGTTGCTAAGGCAATCGACCGGAATTTCGGGCACCTGATTTCCGGTCCGAAGGTCATAGCAACTATAGCCGATCATCCGGGATGAGTAACGAGCGAGTTATCATAACAGACATCCTCGTCAAGCAACTTCCGTAAACAGGGACCCAGAATGTCCCAGAAATCCAGGGGACTGCTGTATTCCTCACCTTCTGCAACGTCCATACATAAACACACATATTCACATTATACAGCCTTGCCTTCTGTAATTTTCCAGTCGACTCCCATTGAAAATCAAGCGGTAGACTACAAAATACAATATTTTCTTCGCAGTTGTCTACAACCGGCTATGACCGAGCGTTGATTTGGCAGTGGATTCTAATCTTAATGCTTTTTGACAGAATTATTTATCATGGTCAGGATAAAGGTAAGTATTTTATAAAATCGCATGACATTCAATGGATTTTGGATGGAAAAATGTGGGAGATTTTCCATAGATTTTAGTGTAATTGCCATCAAATAAAACTTCAAATCATGGACGTATCTTTGGTGAGCAAGTTTAGGGGATCACTTTTGGGTTCCCTTGTCGGGGACTGTCTGGGGTCACCGTTTGAAGGCGAAGCTTCCATCAGTCGGGCACATTTGAATAATTACTTCAGGCAGGTTTTGGATACTAGCATCAAAGGTAAGCTGAATGCATATGAGAAGAGCATTTTGCAATGATGAACGCATTAAATCGATTCAACTACTTGTATTTTGCATTTCCAGTTCCTTTCAAGCCATACACTGATGACACGGCCATGACAAAAGTGGTAGCGCAATCCTTAATTGAAAATAAGGGATTCAATCCTACTGACATGGTAAAGAGGTGAGAATAATCGTTATACTATGGCAGTAGGAGACATGGCTTGGGTTAATTTATTGATCGTTTTTGCAGGTTTGCCAATGAATACTTTGCTCACCCGAAAAGGGGCTACGGATCGGCAATTGGGGATGTATTTTTCAATTTGCGGAAAACTGGTTACAAGGATCCCTTTGGCCCGGCCAGGGATCAGTTTAGAGGTATGGGCTCTTATGGAAACGGAGCCGCGATGAGAATTGCTCCTGCGGCCTTGTTTGCATTTCATCGAAACCGAGATGACATTCACGGCTTGGTCAGTTTGGTCACCGATGCGTCTCGTCTGACACATAGCAATAAGTTAGGTTACCATGGAGCGATCTTGCAAGCTTTGGCAATACGTCAGGCTTTGCTTTTGAATTCGGAGGAGTTTGACCGTACAGGATTTGTTGAGCAGCTTATTGAACAGATGAAACAGTTAGAAGCATCAGATGACTCACATGACCCTTTGGATGAAGGGAAGTCATACGTGCCTAAATTGGAGACTGTTATCAAGTATTTGAAGTCCTCGGAAATCCCACCTGTGGAAGAAATTCAGAATAACCTTGGTGTTCATGTTTCTGCTCTCAATTCAGTTCCCACCGCTATTTATTGCTTTTTGGTTGGCCAAAAACCTGTGGATTATGTTGAGGTGAGGCAATGGCAAAGTTTTTTGGCAAATATAATCTCTTTCACTACTGATTTGTAATTAATTGTGCTTTGAAATTTATCAGGCGGACCACGTATTTCATCGCTGTATTCACTTTGCCATTTCATTGGGAGGAGATACGGACACGATTGCTTCAATGACAGGAGCCATTGCAGGTGCGCATTTGGGAGATGGAATCATTCCGGCCCAATTTCTGGTCCATTGTGAAGCTGTGGACGAGATGCGGCAACTTGCGATTGATCTTTATAACGTTTCAAAGCCGGAAGAAGCACCAGAAAATGCGAAAGAGAA
>JAQFYD010001502.1:0-11968 GCA_034694225.1 Bourletiella hortensis
ATTTTTAGGAAAGGAATAATGGAATTCGCCTCTGGAATGTCAGGAGGAGAGAGATCCTTCACTACCATCTGTTTCCTGGTCTCATGCTGGCAGTTAATGGACATGCCATTTTACAATGTTGATGAGTTTGATGTATTCATGGATCCTATGAACCGTGGCATCATCCAATCTATAGTGGTAGAAGCAACAAAGAACAAACAAGGATGCCAGTTCTTGTTAGCCGTCAGTTAGGAACAGGAAAACTCGTTCTCCGGATTTTATAACCTAGCCGTCAGTGTGGAACTGGAAAACTCGTGTACGTTATATTATCTCCTGTTTGGATGTCATGTCTCATTCCATGTATGTGTTGTGTAAGATTGAAAGTCTTTATGAGACAAGGAGACAATAAGACAAACAAGCGGTTAAATGTTAAACTGGAAGTTTGAAGAAATACAAACTCCGCGGGTAAATGCTAAACTGGGAGTTCGTAGGAATACAAATTCTGCTGTTCGTGAAATACGTGTGAATGATAAAAACGTTAGAAAGCGCCAATATTGTGCGTGGCGAGTGAGGTGTCTAGGGGAAGGGCGATGTGGACCGCACGGTTTGTGTGATGTGATAGTAACGAAAGCAAACGTTGGTTTCCGGGGGAATATGGTAGTCCCTTTAGAGTGGGTGGTGGGTGGCAGAAAGCCTCTCTAAAGGGGTCGGGTAGAGATAGGAGCTGTCAGTCGTGAGGAAGGTGATGTGGAGGAACGACGTGCGAAAATTGAGCTAGTGTTTATTCAGTGACGGAGTTGTGTGCAATTGGATACAGACGAGAGCTGTGGTGTCGGTGTGTGCATTGTACAATTCGTGCAGCAACTGTTTAAACTTTGGCGGGGTTTTAGTGGGTTCTGATGCGTATTTGGGGCCGTGCACTAATATCGATATCATAGTTAGGGGAGGGGGGGGTCCTTGCCTTGATCACGCTTGATAACGTGGGGGGGTGGGGGTGTACGGGGCTTGATAACGTGATAAATTTCTTTACTGCATTAGCGGACGAAACCTCTATTTGACAATACAAAATCTCAGCGGTATCTCACGGCTTCGCTGGAAGACTCACTCACGCACGGTTTACTAATGCTGCTGTGACGTTCTCAGCGAGGTTTTTAGCCGGCATCAATAGTAATTTTAAGAACTGTGATTAGAAGAAACCGCAAGCATTTTAGAAATAAAACACAATACTGAAGTCAGGAATAAGTCCACATTTTTTGTGCAAAAGCCTTTTTAGAGCAGCCAAAAATGCCTCCTGAACAGCAACTTACATCAAAGAAGAAAGTCGGTTCATTATATTCTGATCTATACAATGCATGGAGGGATAAATTTGAAGGCAAAAAGTCAGGTGAGAATTCCCATGAGTCTTTTGGCCCAGAGGGTTATAAGAGCCGCTGTAAATTCAGATATTTGTTATTTTAATCATGCAGGAAAAGATATCCAGTCTAACTGTAATCAGTTTTGGAAAGAGTATAAAAATGATCCGGACAAGATTCGGCGAAAGATAATGGAGCTGAAAATGAAAGAACCAACGGCAATGCAGAAATATTTAGTCAAAGCAGGGGTTACACGCTTTGCGGTTTCAACGCCCTGCTCTGAAAGCGATCGACCTGGGAACTCTAAATATCAGGGAAATGAGGCACATTCAAGCACAGAAGAGTTAGATGAGACTGACGTTTACGTAGTAGAAATTCCGACCAAAAGAAAATATTCAACTCCAGAACAAACTAAGCTCAAGATAGAAGTGGCAGACATGGACCTCCGAATCGACAGCTTGAAAAAGATAGAATTGAGCTCGGTGGGATTGTGTTCAGATCAGAAGTTAGAACTTATGAGGCTGCTAAAAGCTAAGATAGAGTATTTGAAGAAAATAACACGTCTGAAGCAATTGCAGTCTGCAAATCAAACGTTGAGGGCCAATAATAGAGCAAAAATACAAGAATTAGTCGAGAAAACTAAAGGGGAGGCATCCGTTAGTCTCGTGAGGAACGGCCCCGGACGGCCAAGGTTAGAAGAGAGCTACCCACGGCTTATGTCTGCCATCGTGGAAATAATGTCCCCTGATTCTGCCGCAGAGCCGAAGCGGCGGTCAGAATTATTGCGAAGTTGTACTACGATTGAGGATCTACAAGACAAACTTAAGGAAGACTATGGTAAGCTTAACAGGCTGCTCATATATGGCTTCTGCGCTGCTAAAGCTTACGCATTTTGATGATTTTTCAGGCATAACTTTAAGTCGAAGCGCCCTCTACCTCCGACTGCATCCTAGAAACTGTAAAACAATCCATGGTAAAAGGCATACCAACACAGTTCCAGTTAAGTTAGCCAAACCACAGAACGACCTACGAAAAGATCATCAAGATTTCCATTTTGCTGCGGCACAGATGAAGTGGTTGAAGCAAGCCCCGGAAAAGCTTGGCCACAAGACTACGATTGTCGTCTCGCAAGACAATAAGTGTCTGGTACCACTGGGAACTCCAGCGGCTAACAAGCAGGGCCCGGTCCTAATGAACCTTAAATATCGGGTTAGATTGCCCGATCACGACTTTGTGGTAGCCCGGGGGCATAAGTTAATACCAAGCGTTTATGCATTACTTTGCCCTAATGAGGCAGGGCAAATCAGTTACTCCGGCCCCACCTACATAGCTGTCCGCAGTGGTAAGCACGATTCAAGCACGGCTGCAACGCACGGAATTGATATGCGAAGACTAATGGATCTTGAAGACTTTCGATCACATGTAAAAACAGATGACGGAGATGTGAGGCCTGTGCTTATTGTACTTTGTGATGGTGGTCCAGACGAAAATCCACGATACTGGAAAACGCTGGTGGACTACTATCATCAGTTTAAACATTTCGACTTTGATGCTATTTTTGTAGCTACCCACGCTCCAGGGCATTCAGCTTATAATCCAGTATGTTCTGCGTATCATTTGAAACAGCAAGTTGCTACGGTCAAACTGAGCAAAAGCCTCATTCGAGTGCAGCCAGTTTGTTGGAAACTAAGTTGAATACTGACATTGAGTACATTTTAGTATGCCGGGACTTGTTGTTTTCCAGGTTGAACGAAGGATGGCTCCATTGAGTCGCGATTTGTTGGGAATAATACTTCCGCACGATCATTTTGGCACACATTTGGACAAGAGTGGCAAAACCATTGATGAAGAGTTGGAACTAAAAAACTTTCAGAAGGCTGGGGAGACTCTTGCAGAAGTTTGGAATGAAAACGTTATTGACAATTACCCAGTTTTTGCTGAGTATATCCCTCCTGCTACTCCAGGTTGTTAAGTTATTTCGTCAGAGGCTCAGTTAGTCTGCTGCAAGTGGTTACTCAACTGACCGGTTTTTACTCACTTACAGAGACTCGTGATTCGCCTTCAGCAGACTGGCTATGGAAACACGTGAAGTGGTCTCAGTACATGCTACAAATAGTAAAATGCCACGACCGAAATTGCTGCAAACCGATGCGAAGCAATCTGCTTGAACTACTGCCTGAGCGATTTATCCCACCACCGATTCTATTTGTACAATCATCTTCGGGATTAACGCCAGCAAACCCAGCAGATAAAAGGACAGATGGCCATTTCGGAGATTTGACAGATCGACTGGCACGATCTGGTCGCTGTGAGGAGCTCTGCGCAGCCAAATTTTCGAAGTATCGTGGGATTTTGCATCATGATTTATATTGTCCTTCAGTTTATGACATGATTGACGATCGAGTTTGCCCTAAATGCTTCTCCTACTTCCCAAATAAGAAGGTTCTTGGACAGCACGCAAGTGTACATAAGGCAACTCCTGTTGTACGTAAAGGTAGAGCAGTTACCGCACAGACTGTGGTTAAAGACTGTGATGAGGATTATGATGATGATTTTGTTATCTGTTATGGGGAGACCGTAGAGTTTCCAGATGGCAACACAATGTTTATTATAAATGACATGGATGAATGGACGTCCCCAGTATTTATTCCGGATGAAACTGAGCAAATGCCTAATTCTAGTGCAGCCAGTTCATTTGTTTTCGTGCAGTAAACTAAAGATCTACGGGTAACGATACCTTTAACACAGTATTACTTCATGTAAAACACAGTATTATTTCATATAAAACACAGTATTATCCGTACATGTTTATTTCTGGTCAAAAAATTAGTCCATTAAATACTTTTGTCTCACAAATGTCGTAAAAGTTGTATAACAATTAATCAGTCATATAATAATTCAATTTAATGAATAATCAAAAATATCAGTTCATCTTAGTTTCAACAAGAGTACTACATTCAAGCATATATTGATTCAATAAGGATCAGGATTTATAATATCAACTGGAGTCGGTTCTGGATTTTTTCGGAGGTGTAAATTGGTCTTCTTCATTTCTTTCATCTTCTGAAACATTCGTGCCACCGCTTTACAATCTTCCATAGGACTGTGAACACCTACTTGAATCTTAGGATCCGTGGGAAACAAGTAGTAATAGATCGCTTTCAGCTTGTATTCGAGCCTTTGGCCAGACTCCTTCCGCCACCATTCCCATTGCGAATCCCACGTATCGTAGTCTCCACTGCAGAGATCCATGCTATTGAAATCTGAAGACAGGCCATGCCCCAGTACGAGCTTGCCTTCAAGTATTTTTTCAACATTCTCGATAACTGTTTTCAGCTCCACACAATCTTTTCGCTGCAAAGACCAGTCGGTTATTCCATTAACTCTGCGAGTATGTGAGGTAGTTTTATAGCTACCATAATCTCTCTTAACTTTCGCGAAATACACCTCCATCCCGTAGTAGTCACAGATAGCAACGGTGCCTACTTTATTGTAGTTTCCTTTAATTATCCCCTTCGGATCCTTTGGAATTTGGACAAACTCACAGTCCAGCGAGACTATCTTTTCAGGTGGATAAGCTTCCCACCAGGGAGCCAACGGCTTGGAATTTGTATAAATCTTCATGTGTTTTGAGGATGAAGCAGCAGAAAAGGGCTCATTTTCCTCTACAGGTCTCTTCAGCAGATTCAAAGGAATTGGAACGACCTCGCGGCAGGTAGGACAACTCAGGGTCGGCTGCTCTAATTTAGGCTTTTGCACAACCCCAGTTGCCCTATCATTCTTCCGCTTTCGACGCTGGGCGATGTTCCTGGCAAATTTCATCTCATGAGGCTTAAGCGCTGCAAAGTAGCACGTGTACGTGATTACATACACCTGCCACAAATTGTGGCAGTGCTTTGTATGTTGTGAGGGCGGCGAGGAGTAAAATATTATAGTTCAAGGTTGTGTTATTAGACGGCGCTGGTAAGACGATTTTCTTGTGAATGTTAAGTTGTACCCAGTCTTGTGGACTGTAGTTAGCTCTATTACTGTGATGAAGGGGGATTGTGTTGTGTGCGGACTTGTTTTATATGTTGTCCGAATGAAATTCGATGGTGTTATTAACTATAAATGTTCATTGTCTAGGTGTGAGGCTGCGTGTGGAAAGAAATATCTGGAAATTGAATTATTTGGATAAACGCATTATTGGAATAATATCTTCATTCCGGAATTGTCGGGCTGGTAGGAAGATTTCTGTAAAATGGCGGGACGCAGGTAAGAAATGCTTTTGATGATTTTGAATTATTATGGTCGGGAGAATGTGTCCGTATATAGTTGTGATGTTATTTGGACAGGCGTGGTGTGAGACGTGGGCTTCGATCAACTAAAAGCCGGTCTCGAAGTGGGTCGTCCCATGATATTCCGACAGTGGACCAAAAAATGCATTTTCCGATTGGGGCTGTTGTTATAAGATGGTATCCAGCTACGCAAGAAGGTCACGGTGGTGTAGTTGAAAGTATTCCGGCTGATAAGATGAAAAGGAGAGTAAAGGTATTCGGAAATTCTCGTTCGTCGGATGTGGCTCTCGTAGACATTTTTTACGATGCCGCGGCGGTGAACAAGACACATGGGATACCAGTTTCGAAGGTACTTGAAAGACAAGCGGAGAAACATTTATTGAAATACCAGAATGCGCTATTCAGAGCGCGGTTGTATTTGGCCACCCGGCAGAAGATGAAGTTGGAAGAACGAAACCCACCTGCGCTGATTGATCCGGAAGTTGAAGAACAATACTATGGTCATACGCTATGCCCTTTTCCACTGGACGAAGAAGCGTCATCCAGTGCGGCAAGCATGCGGCCCGTAGCAGGGGAGTCACAAGTGTTATCATCTTCTGACGTACGTGAGCATGACAAACTGGATGCAGAAGAGCCTGCCGCGGGGGAAGGAATGTCTGGAATTAGGGGGGTTGAAGAACATACTCAAGTTATGAGTTTTGAAGACGATGTAATGCCCACTGAGAAGGGGTTTTTTCCTGAGGAAATTGTCGGAGGAGATAATAAAACCACAATCGGAGGAAATGTGGTACCAACACGTGAGAGGGAATCTGATGTCGTGGTTGCTTCTGGTCTGGTCGGCAAAATTCGTTCAAAACAAACTTCTGCAGAAAGAGAAGTTGCTCGAAGGGAACGACAGCCATCTACATCATTGTCAAAACAAACCTCTGGAGAAAAACAAGTTGCTCAAAGGGAACGAAAGCCATCTATATCATTGTCCGAGAGTTCTGGTTTGGCTTCTGGCAACGTCCCTACGATGGAATCGGGGGATGTTTCTGATGTGTGTGAGAAATACAAAACAACCGTCGTTACCCCACGACCTTCTTCAGAACATAGTGAAGCATCTTCTGGGGAATCGAGAAGATCTCGCGAGCGGACAAGAAAGGATGGAAAATTAATAACCAGGACAGGAAGAAGTACTGATTCAGAAGACGATTTTAGACCACAGAAAACTCATAACGATAGAGGGAGTGTTTTAGGAGCTCTGCTTTCAGTTGATACAACCGGTGGAGTTGAAGGGCCGAGTACTCGTAATCCTGTACCAGGAGTTGGTGATAGGCGTAATCTGGGCGAAAGTGCTAGTTTTGTACCAGCTGAACAGGTACGTATGGTATTGTTAAGCAAAGATGGTGGTAAATCTGGTGTGAAAAAGAATTATTTAAATAATAGCGTGCTTTTCTTTTAGACAAAAGTCATGCCAGGGTTGGCAGTAACTGTACCGGAAAATAGTCGTGGAGGGGAGCCGAGTAGTAAAGCTCGTGGGGACCAAGTACGTGTGTATTGATAAAAGTTTTTCCCGCTCGTGGTGTTGTATTGTATATATTCGTAATTGTGGAATTTGTTTTTGATAGTTGAAAGGTACAACTTACGTGCGACTTGATCGTATTTGCTTGGAAGAATCTCGTCGGGATAAATATGAGGTGTCGCATATGGTGGAAAAGCAACCATCTAGGCAGAGGGATGGAAATGAAACAATTGAACAAGCAAAATTAGACGTACGTGCACGTTGTCCAGATCGACACTCGGAGTATAAGCAGTCGAAGTATCGGAGTGGACCCGTAGTTACTTTGGCTGAAGCTCGGTATCGTGGGGAAAATCTTCAGACGACGAAAACAGGGGCAAGGCATTTGTTCGTAGCGAACAGAAGGCGAGAAATTGCAGGACAGAAGAATATAGAACTGTGAACCCAGACACTCGAATGCGTAGTCCAGAATGGACGCATGAAAACTCTCCTCCGCCTTCGAAATTTTCTAGCAAGATGAAGAGCAATGATGACGGAAAGTCGCCCTCTGATAAGCGTCGTAGTGTTCATCGTAGTCCTGTCCGGATACCAGAAACGTTACCTCCAGTTAGGGATACAAGCAGGGAGAAAATATTGCAATACAGAAAGTCGCCCCTTGAGCCGAAAACATCGCACCATAAGTCACCTTCTCCGGAAAACGAAGGACTCGTGTCCCCTACTCGAATATATAATGTAACGAAGTCACCGGAGCAGAAAATCACGTCGTTTTTCAAAAAGTTTTTGCAGAAAAAGATTGGTCGTCGATCAGACTCTCCACCAAGTGATAGTAGTGAAATAGTGCCCAGGGTAATACCTTGGAAGCAGGTTTCTACGAACAAGACTCATCAAAAGGATGCCCGGACGAGCCGTCAAGTCGAAATACATAAACCTTCGTCCAGGAAGTCGCGTTCGAGAAGCAGTTCTGCAGAGAGCGTACATGCGGCGAAAGGAAGAAGTGGTAGAAATGAACCTTGCTCCGGTAGGAATGATAGGTCAGAGAGAGCTTATCGGAAGCAGTCACCGGCACCCTCAGGAAGCGGTGTGAAACGTTCGCCACTACCAAGTGGTCGAAAACGTTCACCCTCGTCGCCGAGATCTGGATCAACATCCTTATCTGAAAGTGGTTATTCCAAGCCGCCTCCTGGAAGAAACCCTGCCCGGGATGACGAAAATGAGTCTGAATCAGATAAAGACGTCACACTGGTTGATCCTATTAAACTGATGACGACTTCGATTAAGAATTATGCGGAGTCGTCGAAAAGACCTGGTGGTGGTGGCCCTCTACTCAAGCGTCGGCGTGAAGACGTGGGACAAAAAAAAGGATCGAACGGAAAAGCCGCCTTCGAAAAATAAGGAGAGTAGTGAGAATCGCCAGCTCCGTAGTGATTTGGAGGATTTTTGCTCCATGGATACAGGTGTTACTGAAAAACGAAAACAGCGTCTCCGGGTGAATAGTTCTTCGGATGAAGGCGTATCTGTGGGAGAATTGCATCGCAAACACGGTGCTGCCGTTACTTCTCCCGGTCGGGAAAGGGATGTTCTGGATAGAAATCGTAGTTCTTCCCAAACCAGACATTTTAAAAGTAACAAGCGATCAAGGAGCCCTCATTCATCTGAGGGTGACACTCGAATACAGGGAGAACAGGTGGGTGAAAAAGCAGGGTCAAAGAAGTTGTATGCGGGTGCGAAAAGACATTCATCTCCCTTGCGTCCGAAACCTTTGAAGGAAGCTGTGCGAGGGCACAAGGGACGCCCTGCCCGGTTTGAGAAAAAACCTATTCACCCTGATATTCGTGAAATATGGAAGAATCGAAGGGCCGTTCCGTGCGAAGCAGAACAGTTAAGTATGGAAACAGGAACGCTGGATGAGCAGTTAGATACTTTGATTCGTTTGCAGAACGCTGTTAATGTGAATGCCGTGCGGACATTAATGGTGAAGTTGATGAATGATTCCATAAAGGAGGTACGTCGCAGACATCGTCATTTGTCTATTCCTGCATTGCTTAGGAGTTTTGATCGCACGTGGAGAAATGTGTATCCAGAAGACGATGAATCTAGAAGGGAGTTTGTTGAGCGTATTCAACGATACCAGCACTACGTTCCCCATGGGAGCGACTGGATTACTTATAATAAAATGTATCGCAAATTTCGTAAAGCCCATGCACCGGAGGTCCCGATTCCACCGAAGGAGAGTCGATGCCAGCCGTGTAATATTACCACCCTAACTGCTAATTACAATGCGCATATTACCGAGTAAGACATATGATTTTTCCAGCCGTTGGTTCGAATTTAAAGAAGGGTATATGAGCGTTCTGTCTGTTTTTTCCAGCCATCACTTTCTCTATGATACGGTGTATTTATGTCCAATTTGTCCCTGGGAGTTTAAGCGTCTGTCCGAAGCAGAGAATCATATGAAGAGTGAAACAACTCATACTGATGAGATTTAGATTGGAAACGTGCGGGACGAAACAGAAAGGAATACAATGTTGTGACGGTGAGAAAGCAAGCGGATCTTTTCATTGATGATGATGAAGTGGAGGAAGAAACGTTTGCATTTGATATTCCTCATCCGGCCCCTTATTGGAACAAACGTAATCCGAAAGAAGACAAGGATGATGACGGCCGTTCCGGGGCTGCAGGGCGTGTGGTAGCTTAACTATTTCAAGGGGTTTGTGTTCAACCCGGAAAATGGTTTGCCTGGAAATAATTGTGGTATGATCGGGATGGTTATCGTGTAGAAGCCGAAGAATTGTATATCCGGAAAATATGATTTAGTTCAAGGTTTGTGGTGTAATGCCTCGAGGAATCTTGTAGGCGGTTTGATTTCGTTACTGACGTAATATTAGGATTATTGAGTGGACGGAGTGTAATGCTCGTTCCAGGAAAACAATTTGACAAATATTTAATTTTTCAGAAGCACGACCTAGGAATTATGGTACGATTTTACTAGGATATGAATTTAAAGTGTCTTTCGAAATGAGTATTCTAGATTTCAGTATTGTAGTATAAGTATTTTATTCCGATTTATAGAAATGCCTCCTGAAGGCCTGGGTGTCGCATGTAGCAGCACCGTCGGTTTAGCGCCAGGTCAGGTCATGCGGCAAATAACCGCTGAAAACCTCGATTTCAGGGGTCACGCAGGGACTGGAGGTGTTGAGGCGGCCACTTTCACGTCCGCCCCTGTTTTTACTGCCACCCAAGTCCCAGGAGCTACTCGAGACGTTCGGGTGTGGACTTTGACGGGGCCGACGCAGCTACGCTACACGTTCAACCTGGCACTTTCACGCCAGTCCTGCATGTCACGTCGGCCACCTACTTAAACGCCTCTCAGAAAAGTGGATTGAGTCTCACACTACACTTGTCGGCAGGACTCCCTTAGTAGGACCTGATTGTTCTCTAAAACTTCAGGAGTGAGTGACCTGGTTATGGTCAAATTGCGAAGGGAATCCGTGCAGCAGTCAGTTGTCAAGCAGGTCGGATCATAGTAGAATTGTAGTATCGGTTTAGGTAGTATTATGCTGTTTAAGTAGGGCGTATAGAAAGAAAATTTCAGTGGAGGGTAAGCGCTGATTGCTCTGGCCAGGCTGTGCTAAGTGGATACAGCACGATATTATAGAAAAACCCTGGAATTTCGACCTCCGAAAGGAGTTCGCCTGGTTTATGTTGGGAATGGCAACTTCGGAATATTGCAGCCTCTTCCGCAGACTTAAAAGCGCTCATGCGCAGTGCATACCAATAGCATGCGAAAAAGAGAATTTGTAAAACAATTGCATTAGTAGGAAACTGGTTGAACACACTGATCAGCACATGCAGCCCGCTCAATGTGCGAAGTCCGTTCTATCATCTCTACAGGAACAAATTTTTCTTCGTAAATCGGATTAAGATTACATCGTTATACATATATAACGGACTTTATGCATAGGAATATATTTTTTGCGGGTGAAGAAATGTATTAAACAAAATAAAGAAAATGGAATCCGGAACACGTAATTGCTGGAATATTCTGTACTCGGTGGAAATGTATTTATTTATAACATGGATTCATCTCTACAAATAAATATGTTGTCGCGAAAGTAATTCATTCGGAAAAAAATAAACCGGGGCATTCATTAACGTGTGGATTCATTTCTAGATATTAATATCATGGATGAAAGTAAATTATTTCGAACCAGCGTGAACCCGATAAACCGGGTGGAGGAGGAGGCTTGATATGTCAATATAACCGAGTGAATACAGTAGTTCGGGTTAACAGAAAGCGTAATCTGAAATGCTAATTCCAGGAAAAAGTTTCGTCTTGAACGCGTTATTCTCTCTGCTTCCTTCTGCACAAAAACAATTATCGCAATAAAGTCGTATTCACTACGCAGGAAATGTGCGGTGGTAATTTCTTAATCGGTACGAAGGAAAATCATATTCGGCTTGTTATATTATTAGGAGATTCATATTTTGGTTTTGTACAATGATATTGTAAGCGCGCATGTGTTGTTGAGAACAAAGTTAATGATTTTTTTGCACTTAAGTTAATGTATACTAATTCCTAATCATCCTCCTTCGATTCTCCAGCCTCTTCTTCCTCATTTTCGCCACGTCTCAACCTGTAAAAAGTAATTTAAACTGTAATATACGCATTTGTTTTACAGCTATAATTACAAGGTGGAAGGGTGAGGGTACCTTAAAATAAGTGAATTTGGTGGCGCTTGACAATCCAATTGAAGTAGGGTGAAAATGAAAAACTGGGCATTCGGCTTGCTATGAGCCAAGTTCATAATGATGTACTGACTGATCCGGCGGTTAAACGGATCCATGAATACATCAAACTC
>JAQFYD010001503.1:0-11967 GCA_034694225.1 Bourletiella hortensis
CAATTTTGTTTATTGTTAGTGAACATATTGTTTTCTACTTTTATGCAACACACTGTATATTTCATATTTTTTAATAGTATTTTGATAAGTTATTGTCTCACAAAATGCTTTTTTAAAATTCGCTATATCGACGTTCGCTGTAATTGATTCGCTGTATTGACGTCGCTGTAATTGATTCGCTGTATTGACGTTAGCTGTAATTGATTTGCTGTAATGACGTCGTTATATTGACTTCTCTCTAATGGCGTTCGCTGTATTGACTTGTAACCGTTTTACTTGTTTCAAAATTAATTTGGTCATTATATGTACTTTCATCTTACGCACTTTCGATTAATAGCTCGCATTATATGTTTTCTATATTCATTATGAAGTATTATACAATTTTTACATAATGGATTTAAATTTTTGAGAAAAACTTTAATTTAAAACAATATTAAATAAATTATAAAAACTTTTGTTAATAAGAAAAAAAATTAAATATCAAAATATTCAATTAATATAATTAAAAATAGATTTTTTAAATATCAAATAAAGCATATTTATACTTCACACACAGGCATTTTTTTAAAAAAAGCGGTTCGTCCGCAATAGGTTAAAATGATTTAAAAATTTGATGTTAAAAAATCATAATGTTTCAGTTTGGCCTTGAAACCTGGATACAACCAAGAATTCGATTATGTATGTTGAAAAACTTATCAAACAAATACGATATGAATTTGAAACCAAAAACATTTTTACATTAAGAATCAGTTAAAAACGAAGAAAATTTTAATGTTAACTTCAAATTTTTAAACCCGAATAAATTAAAAAATTATAGTAATTAATGGGTTGTTTACGCAAAAAAATCGACGGGTTATATGCTCAGATCGCATGTACATATTATGAAACATGTAAAAAGCTGAAAAATAATGACACAAAAACATATTAAAGCAATTTTTTGTTTATTAAATGAGCTTATACTGTAAAAATGTTGTTTCTATGATTTAATCAATGATTAAATCATTGTTTTGACCAGGTTATAAATTTATACAACAAAAGCTTGATAAAACATGATAAAAAATAAATGTTTCAAAATGATTGTTTTGTATTTCCTGATTAATATTTTTTATTTTTATTCAATATTCATTTCTAAACTACCTATGAAATAACCTGATAGTTATGTTATAATCATTTAATACATTTTGCGCAATTAATCTGAAAATAAAATATTTGATTGGTTATTTGCGCAAGATCGACTAAAATAGATGTACTTTTTTTGTGAAATTAACCATGAAAGACTTAAGTTTTTTAAAACTATATTTTACAGTATTACATGTGTCAATTGCGCAAAAAATTACCAGGTTATTTCCGCAGATCGCATGTATATATAATGAAACATGCACAAAGTTGAAAAATAATGATCTGCAAAAAATAAATTAAAATGGTTTTAGCTTTAATGTTAAATAATGAACTAATATTAAATAATTGTTTCTATGATATAATTAGTGATTGAATCACTGTTTTGATCACGTTTTAAATTTATGTATTGAAATTTTGATAAAAACATGATAATGAAATAAATGTTTTAGAATTTTATATTTTATTTTTTATTTTTTTTGATATATTTTATTGATATTTATCATTTCTTCAACTGCCCATGAAATTACTTTATTTTTTGTATTTAAATCACTTTCAAACATTTTGCGCAAATAACCCATGAAATACTGTAGAATTATTGTAGCTACCAAAGCAGTGTCAAATATAAAAAACCGATAAAAAACAACCAATCAAGCTTAAACTGTTAGCTGATGGTATTCAATTATACAGGTATCTGAATGAAATCACTATTTAATTTTTGACCAATGGGTAAAACAGGAATTAAACCAACGACCAACTAATATCAATCTATTATATATTTTGGCTATTCTCTGTTTTCCGGCGAGTAATAATTCTAGGGATCTTTGAGACTACTCTATTTTAATTTTTCAAAAATAGAGGCTCGAATATTTATAACATTAGAATACTAATATCCAATAAGAATGATTTGATGTAGTTAATACCAGCATTAATGATATTTTTAATTACAAAATGAATAACTAAAACACTACAATACCAATATCTAATAAAAATGCATGAATGTTGTTAATAACAAGCATTAATAATTTTTTTCGCAAAAAGAATAACTCTAAAACACTACATCATTAATATCTAACAAAAATGTATAAATGTAGTTAATGCCAAGAATTGATAACATTTTTTACTTGCAAATATATATCGTATTCATTAAATTGATTTTTTTATTTTTAATGTTTGTTTATTTTTTGGCCAATTTTTATTCAGTTAAAAACAGGAGGGCTGTTCAGATTTATTAACAAGCAATAATTTATTTTTGTTTACTTTAAAAATATTTTTGATAACTTTTATAATAGTTTATTGATTAAAAATAGTTTTATATCAAATAAAACAAATTAAATAAACTGTAATTCAAATTAAAAATTTTTCTTTACTTTTATTATAATATCTTTTAAATATCTATTAGGTGTTTCAGATTTGATGATAAGAGATAGCTATTAGTTGTTTTCAATATTGTCACATTGCTTATATTTTTCAAATACTAAACAGATGTGCTCAACTTTTTATTTTTTCGACGTTCATAAACTTTTGTTAAAAATGAATATCTTTATTAATGTATTTTAAGTCACCGATAATACTCTTCAAATTGTGAAATTTTATTGCATGAATTTAGTATAGTTCTTATTACTTAAAATCGACAATTTTCGATTCAAAAATGTTTCTTACAATGAAACTCTAAATACAATGAGGTTTAAATTTCGTAGATTATATATATTTTCTTGAATTTCCCACTTGATAAAAAGCTGAATCATTTTAAGCTAAAACTGGCACTTTTTTATACAATCAAGTATCTAATGATTTTTGAATATTTTGAGAATAGAGCATTACTATATATGCAAAATTAGTTTTTAATCATACATTTAGTTATGCATAGAACACATGATTTTAAATTAAAAGTTATTGAAGGTTTATCGATATCTATTGTTTGTTTAATGAAATTTCAGCTTAATAGATGGTATAAACTAATTTAATTGCAAAAAAATGAACGAGAGTAGCAATAACAATAAAGACTTGTATCTAAATATATTTATGGATTTTTTCTATATTGCTTCTATTTTTTAAAAATCCTTTTTGCATAATTGGGATAATTCTTTCATATTTGATGATTATCTATTTGCCAATATTTTTGTAAAAATTTTATAGTAAGTATTTCTTAAAGTTATTAAACAATAATTTTTCATATATGATTTATCGTTTTTTGAATTTAGAAATAAGTTTTATTTCTGATATCTTAAACAAACATGACATATTTTTATATTTTATTTATTTATTAAAGAGAGTTTGCAATACCTTTACAACTTCTTTACTAAATATTCTATAAAAATAATATGTTAGCCCGTTTATTTCTGAACTACTTTCTTTCTTGTAATGTTGTATTATTTCTAATACTTTTTCAATAGTTATTTTTATATAAAGTTTTTTATTTTCTTTTAATTTGGGTATAAATTTTATTTATCTAAAAATCTTTATGCCTGATCAGTAATTTATATTAAGCGCTAGCTGTTTAGGAGAAATTTTTTCGGGCCAAAGACGTTTCGGCCAAATTCATAGTTGTCGGACGTTTGTGCCAAAGCTGTTTAGGCAATAGATTTTTGCGCCAAAGAGGTTTAGGCCAAATTTTTCAAAAAAGTCATTTTCCAAAACATAGGATGACTATATTATAAATAATTGCATTAAGTTAAGTCCACTTTTTTACATAATTTGTAATAAAGGCCGTAGAAGGGTGTATAGGACATTATTATGATAAAAATTATTAAAGGAAAAAATTTATAATACAAACACAACACATATACATAAAAAACAACCTCAACCAAACCCATATAAATAAAATAGACACCCCTAATCCATGCCCAACATAAACACATAGACATAAAAGAAACAAACCCTAATCCATACCCAGCACACACCCATAGACATAAACAAACAACCCCTAGACCATACACTACTTAAACTCAATAGTATAAAAATTAGTAAAAAGAATATCAATAAAGAGCTTAAAACCACATTGATAATTAAATTTAGTTATAATATTCAACATTATTAATATTATATAAAGCCATATACAGTCATCCCTTAAAATACCACTTGCTTAAATTACCAATATCGCCTGTTTTTTTGTAAGAATTGTAGTCCAAAATATAGAATGTTTAGTTTATCAATCACTAAAAACAGAGAAAATAATAAAAATTATACCAAATTTTTAAAAATTTAATAGACTCTATAGGGAACTTTAATTGCAATTATCAAAAACTTGCTATTTGTCTATATATATGATTAAAATTTTTATAAAGCATCAGGAATTAATTTCAAAGCTTTAATTTAAAAGAAAACCTCTAAAATAATAAATGATAACAATAAAAATTCATCCAAAATATGACACATAATAGTAATATTTTTTAAAATATATATATATAATTTTCAAAGTCGTTTTTTTAAAAGTAATTACTGAGAATAATTTTAGTTGAAAAATTTGAATTTCAACATTTTTATTTATATATTTGAAAGTTTCAAATGAATTGATATAATTTGAATTACCACCGAAAAGAATCTGATTGTGGCTACACATTAATAAATCTATACCAGATGTTAAAGTATAAACTTTAGATTAAATCTACACTATACGAACAATAGTTTTTAGAAATCAATTTTGTCTAACAAGGTTATTGTAATAGAAACCTTCGTATTGTAGTTTTTATTAAATATCACCATTATAAATGTATTAAAATATTGTATAATAAATTTGTACAAAAAAGAACCACTGAAATAAAAATCAACTTCTATTATTTAATTGTTTATATTGCAAAACATCAAAATAGATAAAGAAAATATTTACAGAAATTAATGATCCAACAAATGATTTTAATTGTATAAAAACTTATTTTGTATAAATATCCAAAATTGCAATGTACTTAAATTAATTTTACACCAATATTATATTATTTTATGTATTTAAGCTTCTTAGATTATTTCAATTTTAATTTATAACTAAAATTTACTTTACCTTATATCCTCTTTCACATTAAATTTCCATTAATTGTTATAAAAATCTTAAAGAATACCTCATTTTAATGCCAAACTCGATATAACGCCCGATATTTTCAGGTCCCGTTTTTGAGCGATAAAGCGAGGGTTGACTGTATTATTATTTTGGCCGAAATAATTTATTATCACAATGATACACCCATAGTTTTATTGTCATACTAACAAATAATCTAACACATGTTCAAACTTATTTCTTATAGAAATAATTTACTTGTGAATGTATTTTTTTATTTATATAATTAACATTCATAATTAAATAAAGGCAAATATTTTTGTCAGTTTTTGTCTTTCAATTAAATTTTCAAAAACATATATAAATATATATTGCAGTTTAATTGTATTATCAAATCTCCATCAAATTGTTTATGCATTTCAATAAAATTAATTTTTATTTATAAATTAAATCTAAAGTTCACATTTAATGCTTTTAAACTTACATAAGTATGTAAATAGATTAATATTATTTTTCGGTAATTTTTAAAAATTTAGCCCAAAAGTCCTAAAAAATTTTTTTGACCCAAATAGCTTTAGCCTAAACAGCTTTTCGACTTTGGCCCAATAGTCCTGGTCGAAACGTCTTTGGCTCAAAAGTTCGCCTCCTTTATATTTGGATGTTTGACAAATTTCCTCGTTTTTATATAATTCTTGGTAATAATTTTGTGCCACATTTGGTTTATTCTTAAATTTATATTATATACATCCTGATGAGTCTTTTAATGACCGTATAGTTTATTGTTATTATTGATTTTCAAACTTTTATAAATAACTTTAATTTTTTCATAATTCTCAATATATATATGTTTTTGCTTAAAATTCTAAATATTTATATATTAAATTTTCAACATTAGTTGATTCTTTATTTAACCTTGTTATTTCATTATAGTAGTTATCCCATTCAAAAACAGATTTTGGTGCTTTTCTTACAAAAACATTTATTGTATTTTTTTATATAGTATTCTTTGTACCGTTCTTTTTTAAATAGTTTTTTTTCATTTTCATAAAAGTACTTATCATATTTTTTTAAATTACACCATTTTGTGTTTAACTCTGTTGAATGTTGTAAGTCTAATAGTTCTATTTTAAGTAATGACCTACAATTGGGGGGGGGGTTAGACATATGACATATAATGAACCATATGCTAAAATATTGGTTTAAAAAGACTTAGTTGAATTGATTTTTTTATATTTTTATTCAATTTATATGTTAATGGTATATATATTATATTATTCTAATTTTATTTTTAATAAATATTAATTATGTTTAATAACAATGATTTCATATTACATTATATGTCTGACTGTCCCACCCAATAATAGGTCATTACCCTATTTAAATAATTTATGGGATGTTTTTATCTTATAGATGTCTTTGTATACCCCTTTTTATTTATTTGTGAATTATTGTTAATTCTGATATTAAACGTTAATAATAAATGATAACTTCCTGAATATTGAGATATATCAGGTTTAGTATATTTATTTTAGATTAAAGAAATCACATATATTTAATCCATTCTTGTTGTTAAATTTTTATATTTTTGGAATAATTAAGTTTTTTAGGTTCAAAAGTTCTGCTATATCTATTTACCTAAAACCATCTATAATATCGTTTAAAATAATTCCCTTTTTATTATAGTTTATCGGTGGATATTGATCTATTTAAGGATTCAATAAAATATTAAAATCACTTTGTTTAATATATATTTCTAATTTCTCATAATTTTTGGTCAAAAAAATTTTGTGAATATAATATATTCATGCCATTTTTTTTCAGTTGCTAATAAATATATATAGTAAGTATTGATAATTTCTTTGTTTGAATATAATAATTATGGTTTTAATATTCTTCAAGTTGTACATGATATTAAATTTAGTAGTTCAAATTTTTATAAATAATAGGCTATTGCCGTTTTTTCATTAAAAATGTATTTTAAAGTTGTATTTTTTTCTATGATTTGGTTTCATTTGTTTTCTCTTGAGGAGACAATAAGTCAAAATTTACTTTATTATGTTTTCGATTGCATACAGTAAGCGTTGATAGCCTTTAAGCCCTCCTGCATTGAGGTCACTAACTCTAAGGGGCAAAATCATAAGCGTTGCAACTGATATTCGAGTTTGAAATTTTAATATTTTTACTTCTTTGTAAAGAATTCTTTGTTGTTCTTTTAGTCTTGAGTTTATTTTCTTTTAAATTATCATAAATAATTGTTTTTTTCAAAGTTTTATGTATTTTTAGTCTTTTAAACTTTAAATTGCTATCAGTTAAGCTATCTTCCGATACATTATGGCTACTTTTTCTTCTAATAATTTCTTAAGACTTAATCTTGGATATATTACAATCTCGATAAATTTTATCTTCTTTTATATTAAATTTTAATTAATTGTTTACAATATTATCTTTATTATTAAATAGAATCCATTTATTAGGTAATTAAACTATTTTTTTATTATCTACCTTTAATAATTCCTCATTAAGATTAGATGAATTTCTTTTACTACTAACCTTTTACTAATTTTTTATTAATTTAATTAAATACTCTATCTTTATAGATTTTCTTTTGTTTCTAATTTTTTTTATTTTTTGATATTTAGTTAACTGATGTAGTTTAATCATATTTTAAATAAACATTATTAATTGATATTATATCTTTTTAATTCGCACAAGCTATATTTATTTTTTAGAAATTTCAGGTTCAACCGCATTAGTTTTTAAATTAACAAATCTTCGGCGTCATTATTTTGCTTTTAGTTTACTTTCTTGTTGTTAAAAACGGGTTTATTGCATATATTTATACATTAACTAAATATTTCATATTTTTTCATTTTAAAAATTTATTTTAGCTTTTCACAATAAATTGTTTCGTGATAGTCTTTTTTAGAATATTTAAATGTTTTAGGACGCCTTCATAATCTAAATGCATCGGCACACCAAGCACAACGAATCTTCTTGGTATTAACATAAAACTCATGCTGTTGTAAATAAATTAATGCTTAGAGAATTATATATTTTCTGTCATGCATTTTTATTTTGATTTCTTTTACTTCTATATATATGTACATTCTTTCTTTTATTATATTTGTTGTGAATTTTAAATAATCATGCAAAAATATGTTTTTTACATAAAATTTTGTAATTGTATCAGTTCAATGAAATACTCTTTGGATCCCAATACTAATACCTTTTAATTTAACTTCTTTTCTTTCCGCATAATTGCGGTCTTCTTTGTATTTAAACCAATTTCTAATGCAAATAAATTTGCTTTATATTTACTAAATTGCATTTCCAAAATAATTACGTAAAAGGTAACTAATATCCTTTGATAAAGACTTGTACAATTTGAATCCCATAAAATCGCATGTTAATACATGTTCTGTAGGGTAATAAAGTTCTGTTTTAGGATCCGCCATTGGCGAAGCGACACTGAATATTCACTGATGTTGACATTAGGCTATATTTGTAGTTCCTATGCTCTACTCTTTGGGTGGTTTGCAATCTTGTTCTTTTATAATGGGTATGCAGAAAGTTTGTTTAATTTTTTAAATAAATTCAGTTTCACAATAAAAAAAGTTCTATTTTCGGGAGTTTTATTTTTTGTAGTTTTTTGTTATTTTCTCTTTTATTTAATTTTTTGGCTTATACTGTTTTTTAATATAGTGTATAGTTAAGAATGGTTTATAAATTTTTTATTATCTTCATTTTATTTTTTAATCAAATTAATTTATTAGAAATAATTAACAGTAGTCTTGTCCGCTTCAAATTATTCAATTTTAATAAAATAAATTAATCAAGCCTGGTTTTATTGGTTTGAAATTTTCTTAATTGTTTTAACTTTAAATAAAATTTGTATTTTATTGGTTTATTGATTAATTTTAGATTACAAAATTAAAAATAATTAATTGTATGGAATATTTTTAGTTGTGTTGTAAAATACTATTTTGAATATTAAATATATGTTATTTGGTATAAATAAGAAATCGTCTAATTAATCTCTTCTAATTATTTGAAAAACTTCATTGAGTGATTTTTATACCAAACTTATAAATCATCTTTATGTTTATCTTGATTTTTTATTACGTAAAATTTTTTTATTGTTCTACTTCTAATTATACCTTTTACTTTATTGTTATTAAAGCATCATTTTATTGTTTAAATAAAAATATATATAGAACTCTATATTCTATTTATTCATAAATTTAATTAATTGATCTACATTCTTAAAATGCATTTCATTGTTCTTATCTAGTGTAAAAAGTTAAGTATAAATAGTTAATGACAATACGCCACTTTAAATGTTGCAGATTCTATTTAAAAAGTTGTCATTATCTTCATTTTCTTTTTCATAATAATTCTCTATTTTCATTTCGTAATCTTTCTTTAATATTTGTTTATTGTTACATATTAATTGCTATATGTTTTGTTTATTTCAAAAATATTTCTTAAGTATGGTAATTATTTAACAATTTCATTTAAGTTTATATTATTTAAATATAAAACTATAAATTAATTATCTTTATTAAATAATTTTTAAGAGATTTATATCGAGATTAAATCCTAAAATAAGAAACCCATAACTTCCATACAAAAGCTCGAAGAAAGTTTCTAAAATGGCGAAAATTCGTCATTTTACATTAAAAAATATTATACAAAGCATTGTAAATCATTTGGAAATACAATTAAAAGATCTGAATCTGTAAATTAGTACAAAATTATAATATTCGTGTAATTTTTTAGGCGTAAAAATAAATAAGGCAAATTGCTGATTATTCAAATATTTTTGAAGAACTGAGAATTATAATAGAAGTTCAGAACTACACATGTAATCAGGAGAGTTAGGCTTTAGAAATATTAATGTATTATTTTTGTTTATTAAAATGAAACTATCACATAGGAAAGAAAGTTTTTTAAAAGTTCTGTATAATTAAGATGAATTGATTTTGAAAATTGATTTGTTTAAAATTAAAAAAAGAGTCCAATTGGCGAGAAAAATAAAATTTTTAAAACTAGTAAGCCTAAAAATCATCATAATAATTAAGAAGCTAAAACAAACCGAAAAAATTAAGGTGGTCGAGAAATGATTTTCAGGTTTGGGGTAAAGATTGGTAAGTTTAGATAATGGTGTGTATAGTAAAAATTATCCTCAAAAACACATTTCATGACCAGAAATTGTGTTTTTGCTTTGTAGAAAGAAAACATATGGAGAAAATGTCTATATATAGTACTGCAACACTTCATTTATACATCCTTTAAATATTATAAATAAATATTTTACGGCAAAAATAAATAAGTTCTCAATTTAAACTAAAAAATTTCGACTTAAATAGTATAGATTACGTTTAAAGTTTGAAACAGTCTAAATTATACTGCAAATAATTTTAAGGGTAAAAAAGTCTTAAAAAGAAAATTTAATAAGTTTATAATTATATAAGTAAATAATAAAAAATATATATATATTTATCGTTATAGACTAGACAATACAAGCTAGAGGTTCATAAGTTAGGAGAAAATTGGTTAATAGACATTTTTTTAATTAAATATCGACTTAATTATTAAATGTTTAATAATTTCTTTACTTCAATAAAACTTATAACGTACTTTGTGCCTATAATCAGGAGGAAGCAAATTTGAAAATAAATGTTTTGTTTTTTTGCATCTAGATGCATTTTTTTTGTCCTAAATTTTATAATTTCTTATTGTTTAACTCTGTATAGGCTGTTTAGAAATTTATTTATACCGAAATAGGTTAAATGTAGTTACAATATAATTAATTTTATTTTCATTTGCTAATTTTATTATATTAATTACACTTTCAGACAATTTAATTTTTTAACTTAATATTGTCTTGATTTTTATCACTGTTTTTATCAATTTGTCAATTTTTATAAACAATTTTTTGTTATATAATTCCAAATTACCTTTAAATTTTAAGTCAATTTGCATAAAGATTTTATAATGCTACTTATTATATAATTATTATGGTTTTAAATCTTTTTTCGTGACATTAAAGTTTTTATATAGATCGTTTAAGTCTTATATATTTTCAAAATAGTTCTTTCCAATATTGATTTTTTTATTGATAATGTGAATTGTTTTTTGTCAAAAAATTCAACAACTATCCCTTAACGCTTTTATTCGTTACTTACTACTAATCATTTTATATTCCAACACTGATTAAGTTTTATATGATTTAACATTTATGTTAACCTTTTTACCAAATTTATTAGTGTTGAATAATTGTTTGCGTTAGGCCAAAATTTGTGTGTTTATTATGATTTATTTTCAATAAATCGCTAGAATATTATATGGTAAAAACAGGGTTATAAAAAATCTGGTTCATAAATAAAATTTGGTGTAAAGCTATCTTTTGTATTTTTAACACATTGTGTGTTATTTGAATCACAGACTTTTTGCGTATAATAAGTTAAAAATTTTAAATATTATAAATCTTTAAATAATATTTTTTATAATTTATATTTTTTGTTAAAATTATATAATTTATATTTAAACTAGATTTTATAAAAAATCTTTAAAGCTATACTAAACTATGTTAAATTTAGGGCTAGGAAAATTGAAATCGGAGTTGCAATTAATTACAATCAATTATACAAATTAATTGATTGGCGACTTATCCAATTTCAATCTCTTAGATTGGACCTTCCAATTTTTAAAAAATTGAACCAATTTATTGCAATTAAATTGGCGTTAATCAATTTTTTGTAGTAAAAACACAAAAATTAATTTTAGCTAAATTTAGTTAGATTTAATAAAAAAATTATAATATAAAACTTAATTGAAGCGCCCAAATCACAAATAAG
>JAQFYD010001504.1:0-11963 GCA_034694225.1 Bourletiella hortensis
CCTTGCAGTCTGAAACAACCAATTCTAAGGCCTACCCTATGGCAGACAATGCCCTGACTCAGAAGATTTTCAACTTAGTTCAGCAGGCATCATGCTATCAACAGTTGAAGAAAGGAGCTAATGAAGCGACCAAGACATTAAATCGTGGTCAGTCGGAGTTCATCATTATGGCTGGAGATGCTCAACCTTTGGAAATCCTGTTGCACCTTCCATTGCTCTGTGAGGATAAGAATGTACCCTATGTGTTCGTTCAGTCCAAGGATGGTAAGTTGATTTAGAGAGAAGGGAGAATTTACCTTCGTGGTATTCATTTTTAATATGAATTGAGTCTATAAAATGTTAACTGATTGTGTTCTGCTATAAATTACAGCGCTAGGGCGGGCATGTGGAGTGTCCAGACCTGTAATAGCTTGCTCCGTCACAGCGAACGAAGGGTCCCAGCTGAAACCTCAGATCCAAACAATCCAACGGGAAATCGAAAAGCTCCTTATCTAATTGTGTTGAATGTTTTTTTTTCTTGTGGTGTGCCACACATAGAAGCTACAACTATTTCCTTTCTTTTCCTTTACTTTGACACAGAAATATTAATTATATAATGGTTTGTAATAAAAGCAACAGATAATTTCGGTAACTACATAACTTTCGCGTTTAATCTCATATGATTTACAACATGAAAATTGTTTCATAAGGCAAAAAATAGTTTTTTTTAATCTGCAGCCAAAACTGGAATGGTAAGACATGGATGACTTCAGGTCTAGCATATGCCAATGAGTCTTTTGAGTGTTGTTATGGTAACACTATAACATTATACATTACTTATAAGATTCGAAAATGGGCAGCACAATCATTGTCCAACTCGCATGCCATCGCACTGCCTGAAACGATCTCAGATTTTCTCGGAACTTCTCCCGATTTCGGTTGATAATTGTTGGTGAGAAGGAGAACCAGTCCTGAATCTGCTGCGCCAAGTCTGATGGTGAGTTAAAAACAAGGCCATTGTGCATGTGTTGAACCAATTCGGATATGCTACAAGAAGGATAAAATAATAAGTTTCATTTCAAGTTGTTCTCCCGACAGCCAGTTCATGCTTATGTAAATACCAATCAAAGTGTATTGCAGCAACAGGAAGACCGCAGCCAAACATATCGACCACTTTCATGGGAAGATCAAGTCCACTCGATGAGGTATGTAAGGAGACTCCGAGGTCGGCACAAGCTAATGGCAAAACATGGAAAACAAAACATGTAATACCAACTACCCATGCTACAAGAATACGTAATTGCTAGAACAGATACCAAGTAGACGAGGATAATCTTCAGCCTCTAGCCACGGCAAATGAATTTCAACCTCCTGCAGCTTAAGTTTCTCTATCATCCTCCTGTAATACTCTTTTTGTGGTCCTTTGCCAGTAATGAATACAATTAATTTGGGATACAGCTCCGGGTCCTCCTTTCGAACCTTGTCGTACTCTACAATAACCAGAATTTATAAAGTAGAAAATTGGTCAGGCATGTCCCTAACAACAGAAATATACCCGTCTGTTAGATCCAGATGGTCAACTCACCGGTCAATGCAGTCAGAAGAATACTGAAGTTTTCATCCTCCGTCCAGCTAGTACTGGAAACAAGAATACCAGGTCTTTTATCGCCTCCATTAACCACATCTAGCACACTGGGGTATTTCTCAGCGAGCTTCTGAAGGAATTCTCTCTTCTCAGCAGCATCCAAAGGCCTGAATTTATCCGCCGGACGATCATGAAAGGTTACTGCACTGTAACAAATAAAAACCCCAAATTAGTATACGATTTCTTTAAAGCTACCATACCGGTCACTTACTCAACACCGATGCGTCTCTTCAGGTCATTCTTCATTGCCTTGGTAACACACAGATGATGAGTTCCTTTTGCTCCAAAGTACATTTCAATCGTTTCGTAAAGCTTCGTCAGTCTATTATGTCTTCCCACATTTAATGCCATCAATGTGTATCCATAGTTATGCCAATCAACTATCAGCGGGCAGCGGTATATCTTCGAATAGATCCAAGTCAACGGCAACGTAGGGACCGCCGGGGGATTCTGTACCATGATGAAGTTTGGTATGACCCCTTTTACAAACGTTACAAACAAGAATATCCATGACAGGAGTAGCCACTGCCACACAATTTTAGCTGGATATGCTATCAGTTTGTGTAAACCTGAAAAAAACATGTGCACACAATTATTATTTCCCTTTATCTCTGCATTCATCCCCTGGTGATCGTCATTATCTTACTTACCTTCAAAGAACTTTGGTGGTTCCTTCATGTAACTGACGCATATATTAGTGCAATTCTGAATTTCTTTAGGTAGAGCTGAACCACCGTATCCCACAAGATGGACATAATACCCTTCTCGAGCTAATGACAGAGCATGGAAATTCATTCGTGGACTTCGCCCGATGTCACCGAGTACCACAATGGTGACCACCTTCTTACTAACCATCTTGACCTCTTCTTGAGTTTCAGCAAGGGACAACTCTGCTGCTAGCTCGTCCGCTTCTTCCGTTGCCATCCAAAGTTTCGTCTGGTTACTTTCTTAGTTTTCACACAATATTCGCACAAATCTGCTGTTATCTTGTCATTTGGCAACATTAGCAAGACGACAGATGCATCATCGTCAGCAAGATACGCATCATCACATTTTTTCCCATGGCAGATACAGGTTGCCGCCATTTCGCAAGTATAATTGCTTCCGTGCAACCACATGATGAACACTGCCGGGTGGAGGGGTGGATGATGTGTAGAAGGAATTTTGAATTGGCTCGGCGAACTTGACCTAGTTTATTTATAATTGCAAAATTCTTAGTTTTAACCCTTTGCTCTATTAAGTATAGAAATGCATTAAATTTACGTAACGAGGTCGTCAAGTAGTGGCGTGTAGGCAGCCAGTTTTTGAACGGATATGTTGACAGACTCGTCAGCAATCGTGACTGCAGCTGAATTGAGTCATTGAGGTGTCAACAACACAGCAAAGTGCTTGACGATTTGAAGTAAATACTCCGGTTCAGAGTAAAAATTAATTTGAGGGTTGATACCGTGTAAGGGGGAGTAATCATTTGAATCGAAAGTTATTTGATATTGGGCTTAATTATGTTCATCTTGACATGTAAATTAGTGAATCTGATAATCAGAATTTTTGTTCTTGCAATTTTGTAGAAAATGACGGACCAGATTATTCACGAGTGGATGTCAGAATGGAAAAACATGGATGCTGACAAGGCTAGCACTTTCGGAGATTCTATTCTATCTAATGAGGATCTCTTTCAAGCTATTACACATGTACTTGATGAAAGCGATAGATTTAGACCGGTATGAAATTATTCTTGTATTGAGCCAATTTTACAAAATGGCAGGAGTTGTAAATATTGAATTTGATTGCAGTTGTACGACGGTGTGATATCAACTTTGTTCGCCTTTTATCGATCATCAGAAAGGAAGTTAAAACTCTTTGCGGCCCAGTTTATTCCATCGCTAATTTATATCTATTTACACCAACTTCATTCCCAGAAGGTAATTTTGACTTGGAGCAATGGCGACTGTTGTTGTATAATGGTAGTAGAATAAATAACATAATACTTTCAGAATTGTGTTTTGCTGGAAACGTTGATACGGGGAATATATGAGTTGGAGAGTGCGTCCGAGGATAGACCTCCAGTTTCGGCAAGATTACCTGATATCTACGCCTCATCTATTTATCATGACGTAAGTGTAGATACTTTGTGGGACTAAGGATGCCTTTTGAGAATTGATCGTAACCATAGTTACTTCAATAGCCCCTAGGAATTGCCATGACTTGGTCACCCGACAACAATATGGATAGACATAACAAGTCACTGAAGGTTCTCAATAGACCCACTTTGACCTTTACGGAAGACCGTGTTCGAGCACCGCAGCGACTGCCACTGTGTACAGAAGTGTGGTGGTACTTCAATCATAGATTGCCTGAATTACCCAAGCATGCTGTGCCAGTATATTTGAAGACCATCTCAAAGTAAGTTCGCTCAACTTTCGGTCAATTAATAGAAAACTTTAGCGCTTCGTGCATATCCAACATGTATTTACGATGTTTTTGATGGCAGGTTAGTGACTCAGGGTTTCAACCTGGGTGGGCCGCAGCGAGGTCAGCCTCCGATTAGAATCGTTTTGTCTTCAAAACTATTGATTGAAATAATAGCAACAATATATTTCGCGGTGTAAGTTTTCCTCATATGGCTGTCATGCACTTAGCAAGTGATGATAGTAATGAAATTCTGTTGACCTAATTGCAGTTACAACGGTGCACCAAGTTTGGCGGAGCAAGCATTAGAAGAAGTGTCATATAGGGCTCACTATCAGTTATGGGGCGATGCCATTGTGGTCTGTAATGCGGTCAAAAACTACTTGAAGTGTTCAGGTGATTCATCTCGTCAGAATTTTTGTCTCAGTATCCTACAGCAGCTTCAGAATTACTGTAGTTTGTGTTAAGAAGCCTGGCAAGTTAATCTCGTGTAATGGCGTATGATCTGCGTGTAGGCAAAAATCCCGATTATCCTGTTGTCCCGCATTCTGTTCGAGTAGAGGATATTCTAGCCATGGGTCAGAATCAGTTTTGTGTTATTGGCGAAACAGTAGCAAATATCTTGAGTCGGACTGAGAAAACTGCCAAGGATCGGAAGCAAAAAAAAATATTTGATGACATAATCAAGAATTTGCGAGCTGAGCCTGTTCCACAAGTTACATACAAAGCTGGAGCACTAGTATTTTACCTTATCCTTTTTCCTTTTTAACCTAAAACCTTTTAATGAGCCCAGTACCTTTGGAATCCACCCCTTTGCTTCATAATGCTTTAATGTGGGTAATGTCAATTTTAAGACCTGAGTTGTTCCTTTTGCGAGGTTTCAAAGGTTTTGAGAAATCTCATTAATTGTGTTCCTGACCCAAAGTTGTTTATTTGTAAATTTTTCACGGGCATCTTATCTTAAAACTCATTTTTTCTTTTGCAGAGCTACCTCTACAAGTTGAAATGAATACTTTCAAGAAAACAATTATCACAAATGCCTCATTTCGGACAAAGAAGTTGCCAGGTATGACTGTCAGTTTAAAATGCTATTCTCAGAACTATTTGCAAGAAGTACACATAGTGCAGACATTAACAAGTGATTAGGCTGTCTCGGTGAAGCGCGGAAAACCAACCTACTAGCAGATAAAAAGATTTTGTAGATTTCATTTCATGATTTACCATGTTTTCGACTAAATTTTCTAGACGCAAAGCGCATCTGATTTTACTTTGAGGTGGCAAAAGTTGCTATGGTATTAAAGGGCTTTATAGCATGATTTTACAAATCTAATGCAATGAATAATCATGAATGTATTGTTGCTACTATTCTACGGTTGTAATTTCTTAATTTTTATATCAGATGACATTGAAGGTGAATTTTTCGACGTCTAGTCATCTCTATGTATCCTTTGCATGAGCATAGAATCTTTTATCTTCTTCTGTTCCGAAGGTGACTGTCTTTCAGTGCGTACCATCTTTGCTGTAAAATTTCCATGTTGCTGTTGTGCTTCTTTATTTTAAAAATTAACCCTAATCACTTCAGCATTGTTTTCTTTTGCTGTCTGGAGCATGTAATTATTTAAAAATTAATTCACCGTCGACGTAGAACAGCACTGTGTGAGCATCATTTCCGTAGTGCCTTCTATTTTCTGCTTGCCGTAAACCTTTGAGTTAGAAGAAAGTTTTTATTTCATTGTAATTGTTGGTAGACTTTGCTATGGCGAAAGTATTACTGTTGATGATCGTCTATTCTGCGGTCTGAAAAAGTCACATTTTAAAGCCTCGCCCGGGGTCTACACAACAGACTTCAAAACATTATTAGCTCTTGGGTAATGGTCCTGTGCTTCATGCACAGTAGGCAACTAATCATTAATGTGCCACCTGTAACCGTTTATCATATTAATGTCGCTGAGACTTTGAACCTAATCATAATTCAACCATTGGCTATTTTGCAATTTGTACACTTATGGGTGCGTAGTTTTGAGAGCAAGATGAAATGGTCCAGCTGCAACAGTCACTTAATGATTTTTGTCTGCCAACTGTTTCAGATGACATTCCAATCGTTGAGAAAGAGACCATACCAGAGGAAGGGTCGGGTGACGGTGCACCCAGTACAACAATTACAAAATCATTGAGCAAGCTTCCTCATATCCTGTCCAAGATGAAGAGAAATTCTGTAGTTGTCATAAATGAAGAAGGGGATGTGGAAACCATGGCAATGTCGACGCCTCCTGAGCGTAAAAAGAGCGTGGACACAAGTGCAACCGCTGTATGAAGATGAGAATTAATTTTACTTGTGATCATCAAGACTTCTATAGACGCAGGCCGTCTGGGAAAGGCAACCTACAAAATCACAGAAAAATCGCTGTCTTACAGCAAGGCCTATATGCCTTCCCTTACTGTAATGTGGTATTAGTAGTGATGATCCCCAAAACGAAAAGAAAGATGAAGGAGTCGATGAGAGTATTAGTGCAAAACTACACGAAATGTGAATAATATGATTATTATATATTTTTCCGAATTGAGTTCGTGTAGAAGATATTAATTTAGTGTTATCATCCACGATGACGTCTGTTAGCAATGGGATAGAGTCCTCGGAGGACGTACTGGTTCACTATATTATATCGTAACAGTAATAATTAGTATGAGTAGGTCAGTCAGACTTTTAGTCTTGGTGAGGGTATTACGGTAGTCAAATCGTATTGTTTCTATTATACCTGATCATTCCAGTATTTAAGTATACTTACACTGACTTAGATACTCAATGGTTGTGCCGAACTTTGTCAGTTTTCGCGTCTCTGACACTCCCGTTATCACTGTAATTGAGCAATGTAATAGTAAGAATTTCCGAAGTTGTTATGGTGAGGTGGAAGAAGATCCTATCATAATTTCCGGGGTTTTAATCCTGTCTTTTGTTTTATCCCACTTCCAGTCTTCCGATAAAGTTATGGAAATCAAAATAACAAGGAAAGGTACTAGAATTTTCGTGTTAAAAAAGTAGCAAAAATTATGCTCGTTACACATCTGCTATTTGTTACTGGTAAGCAGTATGCAGAAGCAAATTAATCAGTAGTGGTGCTGTACGCTGGAATTTGGCTTCACAAAATGTCCGGTCATCATTGTTATTTTGAGTCCTGGCGTTTACAGCCGACTCTCTGTCTCTTCTGCTTTCCTGCCAACTAAGGCTCTGTGGAATCTCTTGGTCATTGTAATAGTAAATCATGTCAGTTCTTGCTCGCCGAGTAGAAGCTAATGCTCCGAATTATGAATTTGACTCATGTTCAGCATTTTAAACAAATAATATAATGCGGGTCTATAAATAAAGTTCTTCATAATACGCGTTGCCCATGGTTACTCAGGTGTGTGTTATTTATTCAAACTTAATGCCTTGAGCTAAAGGCAATTCTTTGGAGTAGTTGATGACGCTTGTGGAACGCCGCATGTACTGCTTCCATGAGTCAGAGCCGGATTCTCTTCCGCCACCCGTATGTTTCTCTCCACCGAATGCACCGCCGATCTCCGCTCCATTCGTTGGAATGTTAACATTTACAATTCCACAGTCACTTCCCTTGGGACCGAGCCACTGTGTGAAACAGAGTCGGAGAGAATCACGTTATTTTACTGCCTTCTTCATGGTTTACTCTTTGCCTGCACAAGCAATGAATCCTTACCCGGAAAATGGTCGAAAGGTTCTGCGTGAAAATGCTTGAGGATAATCCTTGGTCCACGCTGTTATTAATTGCTATGGCTTCGTCAAGGTCTTTGCATTTCAAGACATACACGATAGGAGCGAAAGTCTCGCGGAGTACGACAGGTGAATTGTGGGGTAATCCAGTTACGATAGTTGGTTCTACGTAAAATCCCTCACGGTCAAGCACCTTTCCTCCAAACTCAATTTTTCCTCCGAGTTGCACTGCTTCCTTAACTGACCGTTCGTAATTTTCTATGGAGGCTTTAGTATGTAGTGGTCCGTAAAGGGTGTTCTCGTGTAATGGGTCTCCAAGTCGAGTCATAAGTTGGCCAAAGGATTTTACCAAACGTTGAACCACTTGGTCGTGAACCTGGAAACGGCAAAAAACGGCCATTGAAATGCCAAGACATTCTGACGAGAAGCTTATTCAAATCCGAATTATTCATTACTTTCTCGTGAATTATGAGCCTTCTGGTGGTAGTACAGCGCTGACCCGCCGTACCAGCACATGCAAACGGACCAGCCCGAGCAACCATTTCCAAATCTGCATCAGCATCTACAATTATGGCATTATTACCCCCAAGCTCCAGTAAGGACCTCCCAAATCTGCTTTGAACTTGAACTCCCACCTGTAATGTTCCACTTTTTAAAATCATAGCTGTAGCTAAATCAGAAGTACAGTCATACTCACCTTCTGGCCAACAGCTGTGCTACCTGTGAATGACACCAATGGCAGCCGCTTATCATTAGCCATTGCATTTCCAATCTCGGCTCCGCCAGAGGCAAGGGCACAAATTGCTCCTGGTAAATTATTAGCTTCCAATACGGATGCTACAATTTTAGTTGTGGCCACAGAGCAAAGTGAAGTGCTTGGAGCACCCTTCCAAACGACAGTGTTTCCACAAACCAATGCAATGGCATTATTCCATCCATAAACAGCAACAGGGAAATTGAATGCTGAGATAACTCCAATGGTACCAAGTGGATTCCAGTTCTCAAACATGGCATGACCAGGCCTTTCAGACTGGAAAATCTTGCCCTCAAACATACGTGAAAGTCCAGTAGCATAGTCGCAAATATCAACGTATTCCTGCACTTCACCGATTCCTTCAGGCAAAATCTTCCCCATTTCCAAACTAACAAGCTGACTAAGGGGCAACAATTTTTTTCTTAAAGCATCACCAATTTGACGTACAATTTCACCCCGTTTAGGTGCGGGGACATCAGCCCACTCTTCATATGCCTTTCTTGAGGCTTCCACGACT
The DNA here is from genome assembly GCA_034694225.1 of Bourletiella hortensis. Classification (NCBI taxonomy): domain Eukaryota; kingdom Metazoa; phylum Arthropoda; class Collembola; order Symphypleona; family Bourletiellidae; genus Bourletiella; species Bourletiella hortensis. The sequence goes on from JAQFYD010001504.1 coordinate 9,029, forward strand.
TCATCATACTCTTTTAGCGTGGCCTGCTTAACCTGAGCTATGGGTTTGCCATTAGCCGGGCTGATGGAAGTAACAACCTGTAAAATTATTTACTTTCATTATTTAAATCAAAGGATTAATTGCGGAAAGTTCAATCGGGCGACATTTTAGGGTGAACCATGTTCTTGGAAATCCCAAAAATACTGAAAAATTCATACCTCTCCTGAGCCTTTCCATGCTCCGTCGTATACGCCGCTATTAACTTCTCCAATCCCTAATTCCTTCAAGAAGGAGTATTTAGGATCATTCACAAGAAAACTACTGGATGAATAAAGCCGACAGCCAAGAGCTAATCGGGTAAAATTGGGACTGGAAATTAATCGAAAAATCATGTTTCAAATGACACAAAATAAGCGAATCTGGCAGTCACATAGACGTAAGCTGTCTTGGACAAGTCTGTGTGGATGACATTCAAATGAAAAAGAAAAACTTCCTATATTCAAGATAGTGGGGACCCTAAAGGTTAACAGCTACTTTCCTTCTTATCAGTTCCATGCGATTTCTCAATATGTCCTTCACAAGTCAGCCGATGACAAGGTTCATCATTGCTCCTGGAAACAAAAGTGAATAATAAATAACTTCTATTTCCAGTCCCATATACATGATTGCAGCAATTTGTATCGAATGAACTATGCCTTCAAGTCTAAATGATTCATTATTGTTTTTCACTGTACTTACAAATGTGAAAGACAGTATTTCTTATGTAAATTTATCTCTATTCCTCAATCTCCAGTATGAAAACAGTTAGTGCTCGCAAGCAGTTTTGTATGCCACCGTGGCACTAGCACATAGCCTATGCGCCTATACAATTCACAGGCACACCTACCGAAAGTCCTAAAGTTAGACATTTAACTTTTTTTATTGATAACTGTGTATTCGCCATGGTTCAACGACGTTTTTGTTGCATCATGATCCAATGATTTCACAAAGTGATATTACATAACATTACCCCCTAAACATTTAACCTTTAAGTAAGCAAACCGTTCCGTATGAGCAGCGTATCGATTAACAAGGAGCTGGAACCAGGAATACTGCCAGCGGCTGGACTTTTTTGCGCATTTGTCAATGCTTTACAGCTCCATATTTCCTGCATTCACTGTTTAGGACCCTGGCTTAAACTTTAGCTGGGCTTTGGGATGTCTTATGCAACAATATCGAAATTGAATGAATTGAATGGAGTTGACGTCAAGCAAAGTATCCCTTCTACACTCGTCTTAAATGAAGCATCAAATCCAGCTTACGAGCCGCAACTCCCTCTAAAATTAACCCTAAATTGTTATGGATTTACGAATAAAACGTTCATTGGTAAATACTCGAATGACACGGCAATAAAGGTCTTGAAGTTATTTCATAGAACTCATTGAGCCATCGTATGCAGTAGCATCCATACATAGCAGAAACAGGTAAGACCCCACACGGAAATATTTGTGGCAGGAGCGACACACGGCTTTACATCCACATTCATGCTGACAGGCACAGCTCTGCAAAACAGGAGCGTCCCTCATGCTATTGATATCCAATACTATAGGAAAATCGAAAGCTAAACGTCAATTAGAGCCTTTACAATAATGATACTTTGGCCATACATATGACGCCATTTTCGCTTGAAGCATTTTTGCACTGTCATTTAATACTATGGAAGAAGAAATGAATAGAAAAAGCGTAAGGAGCTTTGTAGGAGCATAATAATGGTGACAATAATATGAGGAATAAAGTGACTTATACTATGCACAATGAGCGTCATAGTAGCTACCATTAGGAATAGTGTTGAAGACGGTAGATGTAGGTCAAGAGAAATTATATTTACGTAATCCAATTAATAATCCATGTGATGACGGGTACTATAATACATAGGAGTGTTGCCGCTTCCCCTGTCTGTCTGTGTGTTTCGCTATTGAAATTTGTTTATCATTAGGAATCATGATGGTGCTTTGGTGATCAATGAGAAGATCTGTCAGACTTACTCTCTCCGTCTCACAGAAAAGCTCATTCACAACATATAGCCGACACAGACACCTTTGTAATATGCGTCCTAAAAAGTCCAGAACTAAACGGGCCACACGCATCTTAAGACCCTGCTCTGGCTGGGACCACCACTGTCTTGGTACAAAATGGTTCTATAGCTAAGCGTATCGCACGTGATCATCTTTTTTAGACACCGTGATGAATGTACAAGCCTTTATGTCAAAGTAGTGTAGCCATGTTTGCCTCACCTATAAACAAGTGCGTGCATGCATTTGGTTACAAATTAAGGCAGATATTTTCAGTACAAGTTTCGTCACTAATGCCTTTTACACCAGTCTGTCACAGTCAACTTATCTTGTATGCATACCTGTCTCATACCCTTTGCATTTCAGTATCTGAACCTTTCATCTCCTTTCAGCTCTATTTATACAGTCGCAATACTGCTTTGATCCTTTCAGATTATGTCCCAAACATGACGCGACATGCTGGCTACCTACTGGAGTTACTGGGTACAAAAATGGGCAAAATGAAATCCATTTTCTGTACAAAATTACTTTGGATTCTGCTCAAGCACAAGGTCAAAATAAGTATTGAATTCAGAGAGCCGAAGCAGGTCCTTTTATCGAGGGTATCAGGAGACTTGACGGTGATTACATTTTAAGATGATCACAAGTTGTAATAGCTACATAGCCAGTGAATACAAAGCTTACTAGCTGGATTCAAAGGAAAGGAGGAAGACGACAAGAATTGGGTGGAACAGTTGGTGAGTTTACAACTACTTCTTTTCCTGTCATGCAATATTTTAGTTAATGCAATCAAGCTGCCCTAGTGTATATACCTGCTCTTGTCGTTGATCAAACCTACACACAGGAAGTTTATGTAGCCATTTGCACACATGTATATTTTCATGTCAAGTCCTCACGTTGAGCTA
>JAQFYD010001505.1:0-11961 GCA_034694225.1 Bourletiella hortensis
TTTCACCCGAAAATGTCTGGAGAACATTTCTAGTGCATTTTCATTTGGGGTCATGAGGACATCGATCGCGGCAACCTGAATTGAACCCCTGGGGAGACAAAACCGACGTCCTGATGACCCCAAATGAAAACGCACTAGAAATGTTCTCCACACATTTTCCGGTGAAATGATGTGCTGCACGTGGTTCTGCGTTCAATACTTTCGGAGATATGGGCACTTGAGATATGGGCACAGCTCAGTGTGCTTTGCTCCATCAGTATACCACCAAAACCACACCACACCGACCCTGTGCATCAAAGCGTGAGCAGTTGATGCAGCCAACGGGAAACAGAAGCCTTTCGCTCGCTGGGCAATGGCCAAATTTACTTAAACGATTCCCCATTACTCTCCCTTCTGTGAGATTTTATGTCTAATTTAGCTTACAAGCAGAATGGAGGCCCTCGTTATTTCAAACCTTCTCATTATCATGTATCCTCCCATTGGCACGCAAAACCTGTGGATTATCGCAACGACTGGCCAGAAAACACGCGTGTCATTTCATTGACATTATTCTGAAAAATTTACTGGTGGGGAATGACATCAGATTATTGGTTGGCAACTTGAATCATTTGAGAAAGGTTTCCTTCGGTTTCTTTTTCTGATAAAAGCATCGGAAAGCTGCAGCTTTTATATTTTCTGGCTGTACATACATCTGGCTCTCAATACATTGGCTTGCTTCCACTTCCATGGAAAGCCCTCCCTTCCAGGTTGTTACAGCCGAGCTGGTAGATATTTTGTCTATTTTTCCTGGCTTCTCAACAAATGGAGATGATGTTCAGCAGCTTTGTACGTAAACTTTATGAGGCGCACGTGATCATTCTTTCACGTACATTACATTTATTAACGATAGCTATATTTTACTCGCAACAATGGCCTTCGATCCACATTCCAAGTGTACGTCTATCCCAAGTCCTAGCTGCATGAATTAAATGAACAGAAAACTAATTTGAACCTAATGGGACTGGAGTGAAATTAGACCTGACAGAAATTGATGCGACTCGAATCAAAGTTAAAGAAGTGGATCGTTACCTACACAAATTTTAATTTGATAATAACAATATCAGCCTGACGTCGTCAAGGAACCGGAGCCATATTTTACGTAAAGTGAACCAATGCTTGACCCGAATTATGATCAGCCCACCCCACAGAAAGACTGTTAGTGAAATTAACGGAGAGGAATTTAATTTCAATCCATAAGCAATCAAAGAAACTAATTAGACTTAGCCCATCCAAACGAAATGGAGGAAACCCAAAGTTCAATTCCATTTAAAACCAACAAAAACACGTCTCAGGTTTCAAACAGCACGCCACTCCAAGTCGCACGCAATAAAATCACCAGGATACTGTCACTGCCCGTAACGCTGCTCTGTCCGTCCCTTTAGAGGACACTGTCCAATGCTATCCTGCATCACTGCAAAGAGTTTCTGCTTACAAACGAAGACAACTGGGCAGTTGCTAAAGACGATGGACGTTAAATAATCATCGTCCAAAATTTTCAAAGAAAATACTACGATCGCGCATTGGGTGATTTCGTCAAAGCTGGAAGCTGGATTAAAGTCCTCCCATTCACCTGGGATGCTTCAAACAATACGTTAGGTAGCTGCACATGAAACAGTGCATGATTTGTGTGGCCATTCTTGTGTACATGTACTGGTAAGCATGTTATCAAGGCTACAGATACACAGACCGCCGACTGGTACCACTCAATATTCCGAAGTGCATTGCACTGGTAGAGCAACAAGGCTGACGGAACCCACTAATGCAGACCATTACGTTTGCAAAGCAAAGCGAGTTGCTGCGCCCTGAAAATCAGCTTGTCCGCATGAATGGTCGTTTTAACCGTAAGAAATAACTACATCAGCTTTCCAGCAAGTTAAGTTTGCTCTAATTTCATTTTGTCTTGTTGCATATGAAGGCCTCCACGGAGAAGAAAAGGTAAAGGACCCGTGCGAGAAAGCCTACCGCCTCGCCGTGTGGTTTATACTGATTCATCTCATCTTCACAGCTTTGGTCTGTGCCACGGACAACAAGGATCGACGCTACTGGCATGGATATCTTTTGCCACAAGGAATTCAGCCCGTTCTTGTACCGTTGTTTTTCCTCATAGAGCATTGGATCAGCGTATATTCTGAATTGGCGCGGCTTTGAGCATAAGGCTTTGCCGTGGCATATTGCAAAGCAACTTCAACCTGGATGAAAATTCTGACGTAAAATACGAACAACGGACTACATTCTTACGAGGAATTGTAGTAACTGTTAACAATTATATCTAGGAACAAAATCAAAGCCCAAGGAAAGAGGAGTGGTGATGAAGCCATGACCTTGTACAGAGGTTTGCTCATAATGAACCGGGCGTTCAACGACGTGCACGGCCTCCATTTCGCCCTCTGCAGTTTTGCACTCTTGGCAGATCTGGTCATTTCCATTGTCGGGTCCATGCGAGTAAGACAATCATTCACAATACCAGGAGGACTTAACTTCCCTATCGGGGTACCGCTATTCCTAGCGATAGCTGAAGCTTGCCTCCGGCCTCCGTGGATGATTATTGCTGCATCCTCAGATTTTATCCAGCAGTACTCAGGAGAAATGGCCTCAGGGAAGTGCTCGCTTCAGCAAAAGAGAGGTCCCCTAAAGGACCCCGAGAAAGCGTGGAAAACTACGATGAAATTTCAACCCAAGAGAAATCATGCAGACAAAAAGGCAGCGGGAGACTCCCCTGAGATGAAGGATTTGGAAAGAGGGTCCACAGTTGGGAAGAGATCAGATACTGTAGAGGATTCAATAAAGACGAGGGCGTCAATCGAGAGGATTGTGGTGTTGCAGGCAGTGGTGAAACTGCGGCGCAACGCCAACAACGTTGTAGAAAACGCAATCCAAAGCGCAGATGAGGCTCGATTATTTGTGTACAATGCAAGATGCCGACGTCGACTTGAATGCGTAGCGTTAGCTCGCTCCCTGCACCCACTGTCGGTAAATGGATACGCATTTTTTAAGATCAACAGGTTCTTCATTCTGGAGTTCCACAATACAGTCTTGGACTAGACAATATCTGCCATTCTACTCACTTAGTTGTACGCACTGTTTGTAATGATGTCGTCATAGTTGTCAACCATTTGCAAAATAAGCCTTGAGTATCTATGTTGTTCCATGACGGTTGATTAAATGGTTACAAATACACGTATTAAAATTTATTCTTCAAAAACAAAACAGTTGAATAGATACAAGCTACAGTACAAAACTGAAATTCTGGGGGTTGCATGCAAAATAATAATTTTGATGTCTACTGAAACAGAAAAAACTACTGTGAAATTTGTTAATTATTTTTGCTCAAATTTTTCAGAACTGTGTCTACATTTGTTTCCATTTAAGTTTGGTAAGCATGGGGGCAACCAGCTGAAATGCAGACTTTATCCAGTGATTGCTGGAGAACTGTGGGTTTGCCCTTTGATTTTATTGGCTCCACGGCAGAGTTCCATTGTTACCTAGGATGACCTGTAGCCCATGAAAACACGAACAAGATTTTTAACCAAGCTGAAGGTACTCTTTCTTATACTTCTCAGGGTCAGCCAAAAGGCAGCGTAGTTCTTGCCGCAAATCCCGTGAAAATTGTCCCATCTCTGTGTCAACACTGCAACAAGACTATTTCAGCCAAAATTCACCATGACTTGCTGTAAAATCAAGGCTCGCAAGCGTCAGCGGTGACGTTCGTCTACTCACACAGCTGCGTAGATGCGTCTTTCGGGTGATACTACAAAAGTATCCTTGCAAAATCTGTACAGCATGTGCTCGAGTATGTACAAGCGTTCAACTTGGATTTCACGGTGAATGGCATCGGCCTCCTTGAATATTTTCTGCGTCAGAAATCGTGTTACAAACTAGCTTTGCTAAACTCCAATAATATCTGTTTTTGCAGAACTTACGCCCACATCATCTATAGTCAGACCCACGAGCAGGTTGACAATTACTATTGTCACAATTATGGTAAAACCCAAGTAGATTGCTAAAGCAGCAAACTCAAACGGTCTTGACTCCTCAGGATCGAAAACATCATCAAAATTCAACTCTCCCGTCATCATTGCGAACGTGCGGAAGAAGGATCTTGGGAAGGAAAAGAATTTATCCTGCAAAAACATAGTGAATCCATGCGTTACCAAACCCGTCATCACACAACCCACACAGTGCAATTCTACAATTATTTTACCTCAGGGAAAATAATGCTAAAAGCAATAGTGAAGCCAATGAGGAAACAAAGATACAAAGATGCCATCACTGTAGCAAATCTCTTGAACACCTTGAACATAGGAAAAACAGAGCTCAGTTACGTGGTTACACATTTTTCACCCCAACAGCCTTTAACGGGTCTAATGACTTACCGTTTGAAACATGTAAACATACTTTCCGAGTCCATAGAAATTGCCAAGTTGAAGCAGAATTAAGATCCAGGCAACAACAATTGAAAACTGTAAAAGTACAAGAACAGCCTGCTAAGTAAGAATCCATGTTAACATTGACCAACTTAAAGCAATGGAATTTTTTATACCGCTGCAAACCAGTAAGACCAATCCTGTGCTTCCGGCTGCCCTGCATACACAACCCCTGCGACGGAAAAGGCCCCGATCATAAATAGCAACTGGAGTACATTCTCAAAATCATGCAAATAAAATAGTAGTGCTTTTATTCTTGAATTTGTTGCCACCGACAGGATAAGGAAATATTGCCAAATTTCCAGCCCCACATACAAAAGCGCGGCGGATGCTAGCGTAACTGTTGCCGCTGGGAGAATTTCTATTCCTGTGATGAATTTAATCCTTATTTTATAGCATAGACTACATTCAGGATGTAAATCAAATGAAATACTTGAGAACGAACCTTTTTGATTCCACGTTTCCGACGGTTGGCTAGCATTACCAGTTGCAGTAACATTATTCTTGTCGGGAGCGTAAGGGAATTTTACGATAAAAACGTATACGGCAAATGCAGTGTAGGAAATGTACACAGCAATCTGAAATAACAATTGACGCGATAAAATACTGTGATTACATTCACTGTTACTACAGTACTGAGCTTACGTAAAATAATGTAAGGAAATAGATGGGCCATTTCAACTTGATCCATTTGAGGTCCAGGAAAATTTTAACGACGACATGACCCAGTAGCTGTGGAGCTGCCGTTTTGGAGTAGCGATAAATAGCGTTCGCCAAATTTTCCATTTCTGGTTGCCTGCTAAAAGAGGATTTATCATCATCGATACATAAACAGCTCTTCTTCTCATCGCCTTCGACTGGAATGTAAGCATCTCCAATTTTTGGATTCTCATTTGCATTCTGGCTGTCCGTTTTAGTTCCTTCCCTCAAGGTCTCATTCCAATGGTCATCGTCATAAGGGCTCACACGATCAACAAATGTTCTGTGGCATAAGAACCATTTACCCAGCGGGATTGATTGCATTATAGTGAAAATAAATTCAATGGTATGTCTGTGAAACTTACCCAAAATCCAGCCTGACTACCACACTTTTATCTTGAGGGTTACCCTGGCTAATCACCCCTGTGCTGGTCAATACGCACAACAAAGCCTCAGGCATCATGTCATACATAAAGTCTTGAGAACTGTCCTCCATCTGGTCTCTGTAAAACAGTATTGAGTTATTGTTGTGGTACAGACTTTTGTGTGGAATCTGAACAAATGCCTTCGGTTGAACCTTAAAAACATATCTGCACCCAAGTCAATCAAACACTCTACAGCTCGAATAGAACCAAATAAAATTGCTAAATGTAGAGCAGTACAGCCGTCCTTTCGTGGATAATTTATAAATTCTTGAGCGGACCAGGGAAAATCATCATTTTCATCTATAAACTTCATCACCGTTGTCATGAATTCAATGGCCCAGTCCGTGTTCTCTGTAAATCAGACGCAATTACTACTGTGTGTGAACAAACGTGCAAATGCTTCCAATAACCAAAAAACAGTTTACGAGAGGAATTTATAGCAACTTCATGTAGAATAGAGTAGTCCTCGTCATCGTCGCAATACACCCACACTTCCTCTTTTTTCACTTCCGGGTTCGCTAAAAATTCTTTCAGCTCTTTTCGATGTTCGAATTTGACCAGAGAAAAGAACAGTTGCTGTTGAAGTGTTTTTGTCATAGGGTTTGTAAGCGGATCGAATTCTGAAACTAAAAAATAATTTAAAACCATTTTACGTGTTATGTGTATACGAGCGTTGTACGATACTTCTTACCAACTTCACTTGCGGAGGCGGATTTACCTGCGGAGGTGGATGCCGGTTCACCTGTGGAGGCGGATGCGGCTTCACCTGCGGAGGTGGATGCCGGTTCACCTGTGGAGGCGGATGCGGCTTCACCTGCGGAGGTGGATGCCGGTTCACCTGTGGAGGCGGATGCGGCTTCACTTGGGGAGGTGGATGTGGAACTGGGCCTACGTTCATCGTCCTGTTCCTGTTTCTGACCAGAAATAACTGGTAAGAAATTTATGGCTTCCTTGGCTACTAATTTCACTGTAAACAAATAGACACACTTTGGATAACTATTGCAAATTGTAGAGTTCTTCTTGTTAACAACAATGAGAGTAGCCATTTTTAAGTAAATAATTATTGACTGTGGGCTCACACTCTAAGGCGATCCCTTCGAATGCATTCTCTACGTTCCCCTCCAGCTCCTCTTTTAGCTCCTTCTTATGGTCCTGTAAATTGCATAGAAAGTTGCTCAAGAAATGTTGCTATGCTATGATTTTCATACAGGTGTGATTGCATACATTTTGAATTCCTTTCCTGACTGCAGCTTCAACGCGACGCAGCTCCTTGTAGTTTGTTTTCGTGAGGATTTTCATCAACGTTGTCGATTGTTGCTTTAGAAGGCGACAAGAACTCTAAAAGATAAAAATTTTCACAGTAAATTCCACAATATTCCATTCAATTTTTGTTGGACTGCTCAAAGTTTACTTACAACTTGCTTCCTCAATCGGTCCGGATCCTTGAGAACAGTTTCAATCTCTTGGATGCAGAGTTGCTCAAAAACGTTAATAGGACAGTCCAGCAGGGATATTATACAGTATTTGTGTAGAAGGTCTACATAAAGTTGCTGAAGTTCCGGCCGTGAAGGTTCTCCTGTAGGTTCGGCCATAGTTGCTATTTCTGTGGCTGAACAAGAGCCGAGGTATTCAGAGCTAGAGGTCATGAGTGATGATGATGAGGAAACTTGCTAAGCTGTTCTGCAGCCCGTCTGGGAGAAGTGCACAATTGCATGAAAATTAGTAAAGCAACTGTTCGTACTGGGCGAAGATGAGAGCAGGAATGAATTGTTGACCGGACGTCTCATCCGTTATCTATGTTTACCTCTTATCAAAAGAAAATGTGATGGCTGGCCGTTACATATTTGCGAATTCCACTAGATAGTCATGAGCTGTTCACGCTGGCTGCTGGCTCCATAATGAAAGCCAAGCTAATCTTGCAAGTGTAATGCCTTGCATATGGACCATGTACACAGGCATGTGTAACATTATTGAGACGGGCAAATAATATGGGATTTGTCCTGGAAACGATTGACAAGCACATGACTGCTTCTTAGGTCAACATTGCGACACATTGTGTTAGCCAAATACAGTCCATTCCTAATGGTCCCAAGGATTTTATCATATAGACCAAGAAATCGAACTCATGAAACAATGAGGCCATCACTCGTACTTGCTGTTTTATCGGGCTATGTAATCTTGAAGAATCGAGGGCATCACTTACAGAGCAATAATTTCATGATAATAGCGTACTTCTCTGCAACATTTTGAAAAGATATTAGGGTATTGCCACTTTGGTGCTGTAGAAACGGCGGAGGGACGTTTAACAATGTGGGAACACTGCTGGCACAATAAAGTCAAAGTATGTTGATTCGGCAGTGCTAGCAGTCCCACTTCTAATGATATTCGCTAAGTATGAAGTTTCTTCTCGCTATTTTCGATATCCACCTGTTTCCGTTGTCCTTCCTATCTCTTATCCTCGCAATTCCACCCAAAATTATTCTGGCTATTCCTGCTCAAGAGTTCCACACTAGTAACGCACACATGTTTACGCCGTTCCTTCAAAGCGTGCTGCACGAATTTGAAAACTATTGGGTCCATTTCGTTGAATATTCCGACAACCTCCAGATCCACAAGTTGAACTTTCCTTCTGTAATCGATGTTCTGCCAGCACCTCCACAGCATCCGGGCATGAAAAATCACAAAACTGAGCGCTTATGCCATCGAAACATTTGTGAAGGAAGAGTTGCAGTGAAGCAGCGGCATACACGTGGGCTCGTCACAATCCTGTCAATATTCGACAGCACCACTCACGATTTCAGCGCCTACCGCACAAGAGACAAGTACCCCTTGTTTCGCAATGACTGGCGTGTAAAACAGCCGGTGTGGCTAATACCTCATTACTTGCTTATAATTGGGAAATTCAGATCACCTCATGACATTGCATCCTACGTCCTTAACGGCCCGCTGACTTATGCAGGAGGCTGGATGTCCTATCCAACACATGTCCCCGTATCATTTGTGGTCAATTTCATGAGTGCTTCAGGGACTGTCATTACCTATCATGGCGATTTCCTCTGTTGGTTTTGCGAGCATAATTTTTACTCGTTCCAATGTAGCAGCGAAAACCCAGGCTCCTGTTCCCTTAACATGCTTACAGCGTACGAAAGAGCCATAGGCGGTCGCAGTGGCAGCAAGATACGTTGGGGCTCTGACCTCTCACTTCATGCTTTGCAGCACTATCCAAAATGCGAGTTTGACCTCAAGCCGTCGCCTGAGTGCCTTTCAAGATCCATTGAAGAGCTCGCATTTCAATTTATATCGGAACACATCAATGAGAGTATTTGGGAAATGCGATGGAGACTCCCGGTTCCACAGGTTTGGTGGCGCACCAAAACTTTACGTACCCTAGGGACGGACATTTGTACCTTGGAGTGGGTGGGGTACAACTCTGAATTGATATTCATTACTTCAGACGCTGTGTATGTCCTAGGGCAAGCATCAATCATGTCGTTAGTGATTCCGTTTACCCTCGCTGTTTGGGTCTTCTTAACAATAAGTCTCGTTGCCATTGCCACGGCGATTACTGCTCTCAGTTCATCACCACCACTGGATGCGGCTCCAGTGTTCGTTGTGAATTTCGCCTCAATTGTTATAGCACTGATCAGTGAGCCTGAAATTCTCAAAGCCACAAGGGTGCCATCCCATTTCCAGATGGCAGTCAGAGCTTTGATCGCAAGCTGGCTCCTGGCATGTGCAATATTAGGTGCGTACTTCTCGGGACTATTTACATCAGATCACATTACCTTTGATACCCTAAAGACGAAATGGATGCTGTTGTCCGAACTGGAAAATTTTACGCTATATTTCGCCTACGAAGAAGCCGGGTGGGAACCTGACGGCGGTGGCCATTATCATGCCTGCTGTACAGTTTCCATAAGGAAAAACGAAAGAAATCCTTGTATCTTATATACCATGCTAACAGACATAAAGGGATTCCCCCGTGATGCAAACAATTCCTACAAGAGTGTAAAATGGCGTGAAAAAAATTTGAAAATGTTGGAAAGAATGAGCAAGGGGTTTGAGCTGGTCCACATCAATTCACTTCCGGATGTGATAAGAACGAATTTGACTCTGCCTCGGACTGCATTCGTATCGCCGCTTGAAAAGTTTTACAAGGATTGGTCCGTATTTCAAAGCGTTTCCTCCTCTGTCGATAGCAATGTCAAGTTTGCGCATAACCTCGAGTCTGATGATCAGATCTTCAGAAGTTTTCAAGGATACGGCATCCTAGGTGGGTTGCCTCTGGAGAATCAAATGCAGCGCAGACTAAGGGCGCTGACACAATCTGGAATTTACTGGCTGTGGGAGGAATGGAACGACTGGAGAGCGTTTATGGAAAATAAAGCAAATGCTACTAAGGTTGATGGGTCCAAGGAGGTTCATGCATTGTCTTTCCGCGTGTCTGACATTCATGGGGTATTTTTGGTGCTCTTGGCCGGGATTTTACTATCATGTGCAGTGGTCCTTGTGGAGAACGCGGTGGTTAACGGTATTGGTGAAAAGTACACATTACATATCGTTAAACTGTTGCCCAAGGTTCCGTCTGTTGTCCATTGCAGGAATCATAGACGAAATGGACAGTAGATGGAGTAAAGTAATGATGAAATGCGGAGCTCTGAGGCAACGTAGTACTCAACATGATTATAATTTTACAAATAATACTTTATTATAAAAATTTAATTTAATTGCTCTCATTTCTGTGGAATTGGGTTTCTGCCCTAACCTGCAAAAGCTATAAGAGGGGCCTCGTTATCACTAACTCTGGTCATTATCATCCTACAAGGTCCTCATATTTGCACTTATACCCATTCATTCCTGCCTCATTAGGCGGGTTATGCTTCTACCTCACTTTCAAAATAATGTCATCATTAGATTCTGAAGCCCTTGCTGGTAAGCAAGGATAGTAATTCTTGGTCGACAGCTTGTCTCATTTGCAATAAAAGTCCGCAGGTTTTTGCGTCAGCTAGAAGGAGTGCAAACGTGGAGCTACATAGCTGTTGCTTTTTCTGGCTGTACTGCAACTTGCGTTGTAATTATTCTGCTGCTATGGAAAGCTGTCAACCCCACGTTAGTGCTACAGGTCTGGTAGATATTTGGTCCATTTTTGCTGACAAATACTCAACCTGCGCTCTGCACATGCTGAATAGTGGTGAAAATTTCAATTTTTCAACTGTCCAAGTTCCTAGTAGTGGTAAGCCGGGGCATACCACATAAGACATATCCCTCCAACCTACTTCATGCGCTTGTCTCAGTGAATTGTTTGCTGAACGTAATCTCCGTGTCGGTAAAAAACCTTGACAAAGATGTCTTTTTGCACCTATTTAGCCACAAAGGAAAATGGGGTATATTGAGAGGTGTACATCCTCAGACTTTCGCCATTATTGCTCATCGAAATGACCAAGTCTCCTGGCTTAATTACAAGCTTCTTTCTGCCCTGGATTTGCAACAATGGCCGGAAATATTAGTCTTTCTGCATGAGCATAACGGAGACTTCAGCATCAAATTCTTTTGCTGGTACTGTGGGGAGAATCTTTTACCGCAAAAGCGTTTGGTGCACACGCTCCTCATTATTGAATCATCATGTTCTACTGTAAACCAACAACGAAGCTGTGGGACTGTTCTGCAAGACGTAATTGATAAAAGCGTGTGCGATATGGGCGCACATTTGTGGCACTGGCAAGGCCTGCTTAAATGCTTCAAGTGTCATCTTCAGCCCTATGTGGATCCATTTCAGAGGCAGGCAAGTGCGCAAATCAACGAAGCCGTTCCTGCCTTTCTCTATGGCAGTAACGAAACTTTAAAAGCGCGAACTCACCCGGACTACTTTCCGAGTTTTGGAGAAACTGTCTGGCATCCAATCCCCGAGAGTAATCCAAGCAAGCGGAAGAACGTTCTATACACGGGCATGTCTCCCGCATTTAAGTTCATCACGCTTAGCGGGGTATTTGATATGAAGTCCTCGTATGAAGTTTATCTCGCCCCATTTACGCCATCCATTTGGTGCATGCTCTTGGTATCGGCTTGTGTTAGTTGTACTGCGGAAGTATTTTTGCTCAGGGGCGTAAGAGGGAACGAGTTGTCGTTAACTTCTGTCGTATATGAAATACTGTACTGGAAGTGGTCGAGTTTCTTTGGGAACTACAAGAGCTCTTACCCTCTATGGGCGAGTAGGCCAGCTCCTATCATAATCATGACATTCTAATCATTCATATGCAAATGTATTTTTGTGTAGCTATTACTACTACTCCTATCCAATAATTGTAAGGGAATTCCAGCGGAATTCCCTCTAGCTATTGGGAGCTTCCTCCCCATTCTATCCTCTTCGTAGCTGT